>CAHIKZ030000138.1:505000-600000 GCA_903632075.3 Acanthosepion pharaonis
TTTTGGCAGGTACTGTTTCTTATTCTCCTGCACACTTTTTATTTTTTTATTTTTAACATTCAGAATGCTTTAAAAATTCCATTTACAAGACAATTATTTATAATAAAATTCTATTCAATCAGTAGACTCATAACGATTGAAAACAATGTTTTTGTTTGAGTTTGGGTTTGACCAATTCGTAAAAGATAAAAAAAAAAAAAAACTAATTAAAACATGCGTGTCCGTCAACCTTAAACAATAATCTTTGTCAATTTTATTTTTCAGTCTTTATGATGGTGGATACTTGATCTATCTCTTACTGTTATATCCCCGGGCAACGCCATTTTTTACTGCTAGTATATATATATATATATATATATATATATATATATATATATACTCATACATACAGTATGTGCATAATTATAAGTCCAGCTGAATTTTATCTTTAAACTTTAGCAATTGGGATATTTTTTTAATATTTTGTATATTATTATATAGTAGTAATAATCTGAAGTTTTCAAATAATTGTTATGAGTAGAAAATCACTTATTGTAAAATTATTCAAAAACTCGAAAAATGATTGGTGCATAATTCTAAGGCCATTTAAAAAAAGAATACTGCAAGTTAAAATAAATTAAATCGAGGATCGCTTAAAATTTTATAAGTCATTATTGATAACTTGTCAGCATCTGCGTATAACAAAATTGAAATAAACTATGCCTTTGGATACAAAATTAAGTGAATTTGAAAAAACGTCAAATAACCGTAATCAAAAATGAAAATTTGAGTTTTAGGGAAATTGCCTTTAGGATTAAGCGTTCAAAAACGGTTATTAACAACTTTTTATGAAATACGGAAGAATATGGAGCCAAGAAAAAAGCCGGAAGAAGCCAGAAAGTAAGTGACAGGGATGTCAGAGCGGTCAAAAATAGATGCAAGCAATGACGTCACATTGTGTTCCAAGACCCAGGCAACTTTGGAATTGTGTGTTTCACGCTAGACGGTTTGGAGAGAACTTAACAGATCGTCTCGGTTCAGTTATGGTAAGCTTATTGAACGCTCCATGTTTGACTGGGCACCATATGTCAGATGGCTTCAATTGGGCCAAAGCTCATATGACTTGGGAAAAAATTATTTTGAATTGTCCGGATCGGTTATCTTATTATTGGCATGACCTCAGAAAGAAGAAGTTGGTCTTTTCCAAGCGTGTTCAAGGAGGAGGGAGCGTTATAATTTGGGCGGTATCCGGATTCAAAGACAAAACTTAAATTGTTTTCGTTGACACAAGACTTGATGCTTTGGGTTATCAGAATTTGTTATCTACGACTCTCTTGGAAGAAATTGGTATTTGAAATTGGATGTTTCAGCAAGACAATTCTCCTGTCGACAAAGCGAAGTATACTACGGAGTGGTTTCAAGCTAACCGAATCAATGTTATGGATTGGCTCGCCAGATCACAATCCGATCGAGAACCTTTGGGAAATATTGGTTAGACGAATATACAAGAATGGGCATCAATTAAATAACAAGGAAGAGCTCAAAAGTGAAATTTTGAAAGCCTGGGATTCAATTAACCAAAACGACGCTCAGAAGTTAATCTATTCTATAAAAAATAGACTGTTCGAAGCAATAGACAATTATGGAAAACAAATGATATAATGGAATATGCATACACCTGTGTTCTCTCTCACTGGAATATGATTGGCTGGTTTCCGTCATAAATACAGACGGACGTGTAGGTACAACAGAGTTCAAGTCTATGACGACGCCCATTGGGCTACGCCATTGGCTATTCTACACTTCTTACCTGCGACTACGACGCGTACCAGTCGATTACTGCTACCGTAACCAAACCCACTTAGCTACTTCGATCAAATATATCCCTTTCCGGGACATATCAACAAACTAAATATTAATTTCTATAAATTTTTAGTGTTTGTCTCATTTGTAATAAAATTTTTCTAATGGCCATATACACCAATCCTTTTTCGAGTTTTTGAATAATTTGACAATAACTGATTTTCTACTCATAGTAATTATTTGAAACTTTCAGATTATTGATAAAACATAATTATATACAAAATATTAAAAAATTAGCTCAATTGATAAAGTTTACAGATAATATTCAGCTGGCCTTATAATTATGCAGCGCACTGTATGTATATATATATATATATATATATATATATATATATATATATATGGTGGCTGTCGATTCACAAAGCGAGTATGACCGCCATTGACACGACCTGCCCTTCTCGGAAAATCCCACACAACACTGCATTCATCGTTGTGTGACAGACAGTGGCTCATAAAGCCAGTCATCGATCTGCATTTCTTGTCACATATGTGGCATATCAAATCATCTTCGGGTAGTGGGAGTTGACTTTTATCATTATCACTTCCAATATGACCATTCATATGCCTTATCAGGCCTGACATAGACTTGCACACCCTAGTGCAGGTCGGCCATTCAAAGCATGCCATTACGAAATCGTCATATACAAAAGAATCTTGGTTTTGGTATATATATATATATATATATATATATATATATATATATATATATATAATTGTGTATTTAGGCAGGAATCCTTCATTTATGCATGTTTCATTAAAAATGACAGACAAGGTACTACGATTAAGTTTTTTATTTAATTTTTCTTGTGTTCCAACAAGTGCTTTGTTTATGGGACACAGAGTGTGTAGAAAGTGTTCAAATATCCTGTAATTCCGAGCGGTTTCGGCTATAATTTTAGCCATTATCAAGGATGATTTTATTTTTTCAGTTTAATTTAGTGTGTGCGTTATCTGTGAGTTCAAATGCCCCTTAAGGAACTGTGTTTTTGCTCAAACCGAATTCATAAATAATTACATCGGTTACACAACCACATGCTTATCCAGATGTCTTACGTTACACCTATCTGACCATACCTCTGTTAGAACCCATTTAAACACACACACACACAAACTTACCAGATTCCATCTGAAACATACTAGTAGAAAAGACAAACATAATACCCTGATCCAAAATGTACATCTTGTTTCAACACTAAAAAACTTTTTAACGTTGAAAACAAGATATACCGTTTTGTAGTGGGTATGTGCATGTTTTAATGTAACACTGCATAATAAATAAATATTTATTGCACTACTTTTGTATTGGGTCCCGTTTTAAATTAATATTTTAAACGCTGAAATCATACTCTACCTTCTTTTGCATTTATATATATATATATATATGTGTGTGTGTGTGTGTGTGTGTATGCGTGAGCATGCTTATGTATAAGTATTTACCATTTAGGCATTAACATCACTGGTATCATTATATATATATATATATATATATGTATATTTCATACAATTGGAATTAAGATACCATAATTGAATAATCATTTTCACCCGCGAAATTTTAATTCAAATCAAATGATCATTCCCTAATGGTATCCTAATTCCAAGTGTATGAAATATTTTGCTTTGTTTAATGAAAATAAATCTTGAGAGTTCTTTGTGGGTCAGTTTTAACATTGACAGTCATATGAGTTGATGTATTAGCCCGAGATTTAGTGTTAATTTTAATTCTCTCAGATGGTTGAGACGATTCTTTTCAAAGTTAGTTACACCTCGGTAGCGGTATATATATATATATATATATATATATATATATATATATATATATATATATAATAAAAATCCTAGATCACCTCATATGGGGAATAAGTTCATTTTCGGCAATTATTTAATAATTATTAATTATTTGCTCGGTAATAATAAATAAATTGAGCTCTTTATGTGGATCAATTTTAATATTTTATATCACTAGGAGCTACTAGAATTATATACTAACGGATTTGTTACCTTTACTATATATATATATATATATATATATATATATATATATATATATATATATATATATATTACATAGAGAAATCCAAATTTGCCTCATTCGGGTAACTATTTCAAAGTGTGAAGGAATAAAATAAAATATTTATTTCCCATTTTATTCCTACACATATCTGAGTTGCTAATGCCAACATAAGACTTGTTGGTTGAAATAGCTATTCGAATAACGTAAATTTGAATTACTATTCTATGTAATTTATATGCTCTTTTATAATAAATTCATTGAAAAGAATTCAGAAAATATTTTCTGATTTCTTTTTGAATTTGTAGGTCTGATGAATTGGATCGTGATTACGATTCCAATGTAATAAATTATAACCATGAAATATTAGTGTTTGAGCCTTTTATATTATGTTCTTACTCTGTCCTGGACATTGAGTTCTACCTAGATTCTATCAACTTGGGATTTTATTATATATATATATATATATATATATATATATATATGTAAAACGAAGAAAATAGCCAACATGGTTATGATTCACATGCGTTCAGACGAGCGCACGCGTGCGCGTGGAGAAGCACACACACGCAAACATAGAGAATGCATGAGAAAATTTACACCAGTTCTAAATATGGATAAAAAGAAAAAAATAGAAGCAGTAAATTGCTGATATCTCCCTGAACAGTGGACGAACAGGTCCGTCAACGAAACTCTGGAGTCGGGATGCTGATGTTAATCATCACTCAGTTAAGTGAAAAAATTTTACTCACATTGATCATATATATATATATATATATATATATATATATATATATATATATATATATGTGACGTCGCCCCCCTGGTCGCAGCGTCGACTCTGTCGTTCGATCTCGTTCGCGGCACAAAGTTGACGACGTGACTTGGTCCAGGGTTCTGATATCCTGGTCACGGACACACCAGTTGTGACGTTTTGCCGCGGCGTCAGCTGTTCGCTCCTCGCTGCTCCAAGTGTGACGTTCCAACCCTTTGGTTAGATGATTACCAGCCTCGCCGTTCCCAACTCGCTTCCAACGCCTGGTTACTAGGGTAACTGCACTGATCTCCGGTCTGCCTACCCACGTTGTGATTAGATCTTAGACAGACGGGATCAAACAGGGATTGGGGCCGTATGCAAGCTGAGTTCGACGGGGTGATAACACACAAGAAAAAGAAAAAACTCACAAGGCCAAAATTATTGAAAAAAGGGTAACAACTTTTTATATCTAAATGTTCGTTACATAAAAATTATTCCTACCTCCCGACCCGTTTTGTGGACTGTGGCACCAAGCTTCTACCATACAACTTAAAGGCTTCGAGTTGCCTGCTCTCTAGAATTTTGCATTTCGGGGTGTGGTTTGGTTTCGACACTGGGCGCTGATCTCTACCAGTCGTTCACGGCTGATTCTTCTCTCGTCGTCCGCGAATTGACTTCTTCTCTTCGGCTTGAGTTGGACGAGCTTATTCCTTCGGCTTGAGTTCTGAAGTCGTTCACGGCTGATTCTTCTCATCTCTTCTTCTTCGTCAGTGCGCTTATTCACTTCGGCTTGAGTTCTACCAGTCGTTCCCTTCGGCTGGACTTGAGTTGGACGAGCTTATTCACTTCGGCTTGAGTTTGATTTCAACTTCTTGCAACGCAAAACTTCTTCTTCGGGACTCTTCTCGTCAAGGTCCGAACAGGGCCTGCCGTCGGGGCTGAACTCTTCTCTCTGTCGTCCGGGGCTGAACTTTCTTCTTCGGGCTGGCTCCAACTCTTCTTAGGCTCTCAACTGATTTTTTTCTGTCGACTTGGGCTGGGGTCCCCGGGCTTTCTATTGCCCGCAAAGTCAAAAACCGGGGGGTTGGCTCCCTCTGTCGGTCCAGCTGCAACTGATTTTCGATTGGGGTCCTGCTTTTATTGACGCCGTAACAAACTGGGGTATTGGGTTGTCGGCGCCAGGGTTTTCTTGATTCCAAAATCGCATTATTTCTGATTTCCCATTATCGCTCTTACTTTCCTCCTACTTCCTTACAGTGCCTCTGGGGGGCGTATACCTGTTTCCCCTGGTCCCTCGTATGTCAGGTGACCGCTTTCTCGACCAATGGGGTCCTGGTCGGGCATCTTTCCTCCTCCCTCGCACATCACGTGACCGCCCTCGGCCAATGAGACTCTGGTCGGGCTTTCCTCCTTCCTTCGTGGCGTCTCCAATCGGGCGTGGACAATCCGGGGCTTTATTCTGGGGAAGAAACACCTTGTTTAAAAAAACAAAATTTAAATTGTCCTTTTTTTATACGTGGTATTTGTCAAAATAGCCCGCCGAATGATGTGACTTCAGGAAGAATTTTCTTCGTCACGCGGTATCTGTGTCAAAACAATTGCTTTCACCTCTTTTTTCGCTCAGGCCTGATCTAAAATCTTAATTATCTGAATTGAAAACCTCTTCACTCATCATCGTGGGTGGCTCAACAAAATATTTAATTCTCCTCCGATTTGTATACTAATCTTTTTTGTTTTCAACAAAAAAGCGGACATCACCAATGGTGGCGTTAACGTTGAACACTTAAAAATATTTCTTTTTTTTCCATTGTTCTTAAAATCTTTATTATTTCAAAAAAGCCAACATTTAACAAACTTCCATCCTACGTGGACACGGAATTAGTTCAATTCTGGACCTGATAATTTTGAACTTGATATGTCTGGTATATCGTGTGTGTTTAAACTTACGAACTTGTTTCTGTATTATCATTTCAATGACATCCTTTTCTTTTTTTTTTTTTTTTTGTTTTTTTTCATTGTCCCTAAAATTTTATTTCTTCAACCAAATATAACAAATTTCTATTTTCGTGGATTTCGGTCAGGTACTTTGACCTAGATATCTTTTTGACACCTGTTTTGCTTATAACCTGAGTTTTGTATTATCTATTCCTTGACCTTTTTTTTTTATTATTTTTTTTTTTTTTTTTTTTTTTCTTCCTTTCTTTCTTTCTCCCGGATCGCCTAAATACAATTAGAGAATTATTCTCAAAACTCAATTATTTTCATCTCTAAATAACTATCAAATGGTTAAAAAACCGAATAAAAAATAAATCATATTTTATGAATATCTCTTTTTCAGTTTTCTAATTATGCAGGGTGCCACACTTTCAAGCCATCTAAATATATATATATTTATATATATATATATATAGACATCATATATATATATATTTATATATAAGGCAAATATGTTGGATATAGATTTGTTATGAAGAAAATTTCTAAAAAAAAAGGGTGTTTATGTGATTATGCTGTTTTATTTCGTTTTTATCTGTCACTAATCTTTGGTATTGATTTTATTTCCACCGTAGATTTTTCTAATGTTGAATTGAAATATGGTCTATGTTAATCCATGTTTTCTGAATATTTCCTGAAAATGGTCTATTAGACCGATATTTTTTAAACGGTTATCATTAAATGCCATTAAAACAGCATAACCGCATATTAGGATTTTTGGAACAGAAACATTAATTCTTGAGCGACACACACACACAATCACAGGACACACACACACACACACACGTTTAAATTTTGTATATATATATATGCACTGGAAAGCATGGATGGGTAAAGGGTCTTTCTAAATTACGCAAAAATTAAAATAAATTGATATTTCAGTTACGGCTACATCTAGGAAAATCACTATATAAACGATGGGATCGGCAAAGTTTAGCATAAATTCAAACTATTTCGACAGGTTTTAAAATCATTCACCTGAACAATTACAATGAAATTTTTTATACAAACCTCAAGGTCAAGGCAACTGTTCTACGGTAAATTTTATATATATATATTAGTATAGCTATGATTTAGTAGAAAAATTTAAATTGAAAGAACAAATATTTAATTTTCTTGATAGTAGTTATTATTTCGGACTTTGTGATGTCATTTGCTTTGTTGATTTTGTTTAACGGTACATCAATCATGTTGCACCTGGACTGTCTCCTATTCTAAAGTATCGTAAATAATACAGTCGTGGCCGAATGGTCCGAAATCAGAGTTCGAATGATCTTATTACGGACTGGGAGGAATTATTTTCTGACGACATGCAAGATGGATTTGTTTTTAGTCTTTTAAAATCATTGAGTGTGCCAACAGCATATGTATTTTTATACAAGCCCACGGGCTCAATATACCTGTTCTATAATATATTTTATATAGTAATATATAGTGAGGGGGGGTTTATCGTTATGTTAAAATTGAATCTCGCTAAATATCTTCTTTGCGACTAGTAGTGAGTTATTGGTCCGGACTTTGTGATGTCATTTGCGGCTGCGTGCCATTCAAAATTGCAGGTTCACTATCAATCTCTCTGCTGCAATAAAAAAAATTTCATTATTTGATTTTTTAAACTAAATTTATTTTGAACACGTTTTTCAATGCCTTCAATTACAGATAAAAGGAATTATTAACGGGGGACTATAAATAAGTAAACCATGTAATTTTCTATCAATACATATTAACAATTGGTCGATTTTATTTAAGCATCTCAACAACCATGAAATGTTTTAAGACACAAATATATAGATTTTCAAACGTAAGTGGATATTCGTATTTGAAATAGACGCCCTATTTTTATTTTTTTTTTAAATTTAAAGTTTGTAGATTATAAAATCGTATTGAGTATTTTACTATAAAAATGTAAGAAAATGCGCTCTCCGACAGATGATCGTCATTTTAGCTATAAAAACAAACGTTTGTTCTCGGTTTATTAAAAAAAAAGTACCTTTCGATTTTTGATAAGCGCTTACTATTAGTCCAAGGCTGACATCCAAACAAGCGCTACCTTGGGAAAAACATGGACCTAAAGAACAATATTTGGAAAACGATGAAACCAGCTTAATCAAAACCTCAAAAAAAAAGACGACTTTTACCGGATTTTAGTTTGAAAAAATAAAAAATGAAATAATGAAAGCCTGAAGTGGGACATATGTTTCAACTTCTGAATATTTGTGGTTTCTTAACCAAAAGTTCCTTTCGAAAATTCTTTAAAATTCTTTGATCGGTTGTTTGTAACTATTTTTATTCATCGAAAATATGTGGCCATCATCAGGACTGATTTCCTGTTGGGTAACATACTAGGTTTTTTAAAGATCAAATAAGACAGAATTCTGAATCATCAGTAAGAGGAAGTGTCAAAATTTAATTTGAGAACACCAATTTCACAAGTTCACATTCTATTTTTTTTATTATCCAGATTTCCAACCTATTTTAAAATAAAACCGCATCACATGATGGAATGATTCTTATCACATTTAAGAATATATTTTCTGGCTAAAAAGAGCTGGAAAATTAACAAGGAACACCAAATTATTCTTTCCATGGTACCGAAATCTGGGAGAAACCTTAAGAATAGGTTTCAATGTCATAAATTTGATTCCGTTTGAAACGAAATCCCGTGTACCACCGATTCGTTTCAAAGAACACAAACACATTTTTGATCAATAGAGGGAAAATGGAGTTTTGATCCAAAAAATTCTTTTTTGATCCCAAAAAAAGTCAAACGGATTTTCGGAGCCTAGCAAAATTTAAATTTGGAGAATCTTTTTATATTAACGAATATGGAAAATACATTAGGAAATGAATTCTTTGATTTTAATGTTTACTAAAAAAGTTCTATAAAAACTCTTGTCTGGTCCACTATTATATATATATATAAATATATATATATATATATCTTTGACAAACGATTTGAATCCTGTCTTCGACCTAATGGGTTAATTTGTAGGATTTGCATCTCAGAAAATTAAATAAAATGGAAAAAACTCTACAAAGATTTAGATTTCGGCATCAAATAAGAATGTTCTGTCATACAATCAAACCTGTAAAGATTTCTTTTTAGGTTTTCAGTCTTTTTTTTTTTTTTGTCAGCCTTTTTTAGTTTAGAACATTTTTTACCTTTTCCGGTTTCTTTCTCTCTAATTGGACTTTCATTTCTTTGCGGTTTTTTTTCTGTTCATATTTCGTAATTCTAAATAAATCACTTTCTCTCAGTTTCCCTTCCGCTTTTTTCAGTGTTGGCACCAGTTTTTTCTTGATTGATAATCATTCAAAACAGCGCCAGTTTGTCCGCTCTAATCTTGATGTTTGAACACTTTTTTTTTTGTAATTTTTTAAATTCAACATTGTTTTTGCTCTTTTTTTTTTTTTTTTGTTTTTTACAAATTTTTCAAATGAGTCCTAAATGTGATTTGCCGGTCGGGAACACTAGAATTAAACAGACGCAGAATTTTAAATATCTGGAAAGCGTTTTGACAGGAGGACGGTTAGATCAACACTGAAACCCGTAGACATATTGGATGGCCAGGATGTATTCAAAAAATTGGAAAGACTATTGCAAGGCAGGAGGGTATTTCTTTGGAAACAAAGAAAAGAATACTGAGCTGTTACGTGACATCTATCTTTCCGGCAGCAAATGTTGGACGATTGACTCAACGATGAAGAGATTCGAGCCGACAGAGATGCTATACAAGGATGCTAAGGATATCATAGACCGAGCGTGTGAGCAACGATGAGGTCTTAGAGAGGTTGCAAACAAGGAGGAGGCTTATACTTGATATCAGGAAGAAGCAGCTGGAGACACATAATGAGTTAAGGAAGGCCTGGAGAATCTGATACTCACGGGTCGAATAGAAGGAAAGAAAGACAAGGGAAAGCAACGCATGACATACCTGGCGGTTTAAGCAAGTGGAAGACAGAACGTGGTCTGGCGGGGGAAGCAGTGGGAAGGAACTTGTTGAAAGATGGAAGGGATAGAGGGAGGCGGAAAGATGCCTGAAAGGACATGGTATATAAAAGACTGAAAGATTGTTACGGGATATACTAATCCCGTAACAAACGTAAAACGTTTGATTAAACTATGCAAGAAAGAAACCGGGTTACCTCGTTATGGATCCCGGAAGCAGTTGATCGAAGTTAAACCGTGCGTGATACACGCTTAGGCGATCATTTATCTTTCAATACATGACTGACGAGTAAGTTGCCATTTCTTTCTGCGGTAGACCAGTTGCTGTCCAAGGCTATAGAACCCGGTCTGTCCTGCTATTTACCCATAGCTGGAAGGGGGGAAGAAGAGGATTTATAGCTTTCCCAAGGCTATTAGCACGTAAGTAAATGTAATGAACTCGACTGGAATTCAAACTCGACCGTGCCTCCACTTGCTTTTCACGGAGTAATGGATAGCAGCTCGGATTGAGGAATTAGATAGTCGAGTTCAAATTCCAGTGAATTCCATTCACTTACGTTCTAATACCCTTGGGAAAGGTATAAATCCTCTTTTGTCATGTATCGAAAGATAAATGATCGCCTAAGCGTGTATCACGCATGGCACATAACTTACTAAAGCTAAAGTGGATGAAGTAAAAAGACAACACTATATAGGAGGGAGGGGGTAGCGTGAAAAGCCTTGTTTTTCATTGGTTGACGTTGATTGATATATGTCAATAAGAACGCTCGAAATCCGAGCAAGGTCGGAATGCGTTTTGCAATGTCGCGGTGCGTAGCACGACGCTTTCAATGAGGCGGCCTGACTTGTCTTGAATCAGGTCAGGGTTGCTGTTTGAGCCGATATGATGCGAAACTCAAAATCGGTGATGAGAACAGTGTATCACAGAAGACCACCCTTGATGCATTTAAAATGCATTATGCAACTGATATCTGAAAATAGTTCAATAGATGTATCTGACCCTGACGAGCGGTTTCTTCCTGAAACTTTGAGAGAATTCGATTGAACCATTATTAATTCGCTATATATATATATATATATATATATATATATATATATATATATATATATATATATATATATATTATGGGGTGCCTCAAGGCGGTGTAATTGTTAGTAAGGTTGTCTCTCTAGAACAATTACGACTGAGTAGTGAGTTCGATCCTCACTGGGTGCCCCATACTTTCGGCCTTGTGCCACATCTAAGCTACGCTTGAAAAATCACTATATGTACATGTTGAAACTTGACTAATGCATGGAATAATAATGCAACACAAAAGGTACTTAGAACAAAATGTATTGAAACAAGAAAGTGTACACAATATTTACATATAGTCTTTTGTATATTACTGGTAAGACCGTTTCTGGAGAATGTGTTCACTGAGTCGCAGTCGGGCAGAGTCTCTGGTTGAATCTCTTGATTCCTCCCTCTCTTCCCGGTACCAACAATATTTATATGGTTGGTACTCCACTATGCAAATTAGGTGGATCCTACCACAACAGTACACTTATGGGCACCTCGAGGCGGTGTAATGATTAGCAAGCTTGTCACGCTAGAACATTTACGACTGAGTAGTGAGTTCAATCCTCACTGGGTGCCTCATACTTTTAGCCTTGTTTCACATATAAGCTACGCTTAGAAAATTACTATATATGTTATGCTAAGGTAGCATAGGGTTTATTAGTGCAGATATCGAGTCGAGTTCCAAATCCACCTTAATCCGTTGAGCTTATTCGCGCTAATGTTCTTATTTATATCATGAATATATCTCTTCTTAAGTCATGGATTAAATATCCAGGCAGACTGGGCTCTCTAGCCGCGCTTGGCTGCCAGTCTAGGAGAAAAATAACTGTGGTTACAAACCGTGGAGAAAACAACTAGGAACTACTTCATTATTTTTCCTAAGAATTCTTGGGAATTTACAGAAAATAAAGAAAAAGAACCCGTGATGATCCAAGATCGCCTGTGTCCAATAGGGACTTTGTAATTATATATATATATATATAAAATAATAGTCTTTTCAGCATTTTCGGTCAAAAGACCCCCCTCTGCGCAAATGTAATTACCTCACGTACTTCTCCAAAGGAAATAGCCAGGGACGCCAATGAACGAACAGCTTCTCTGAAATTAAAATTCTTATTAACTTCCGTTCCCGATACCCCGCGATCTTCAGGCATCTAGCCGCGGTAAATGCCTACATGGGCTACCTGCAGGCCACTGAAATAGAATTTGGCTGATTACAATTCTTTTAACTTACATACACAGGGACAGTGTGGAGTGGGGTGAGAGGTGTATCAAAGGGGTTGTTTCGACTCAACCGATTAGTATTGTGTACTTTTGGTCACCCAATTTGAAAATTTGGGATGGCTCCATAACCAATGCCAAGCTTTCAAAATGGAAGCTAGTATAACTCGATTACGTCACATTTGGACAATTTGCGCATGCGCAAACACAAAAGAATGGCAAGTCCAACTTTTAGTACATATCCAACTCTTTTAGTGTCAGTATCAATCTGCCTGTCTATGTATGCAAAAGTCACACACACACACACACACACACACACACACACACACACACACACACACACACACACACACACATATGTATATAAATAAAAAGAAAGAACAGTAAGATATATAATCCGGTGTTCTTATAGATATCTTTATTTCTACAAAATAGTGCTCAATGTAAATTTACAGATCATTAATATTATAAATTAATTGATTTAAAATATGGTTTTTATATATATATATATATATATATATATATATATATATATATATACTGGGTGATTCAAAATTATGTTAACACTAGTATGAGAGGAATCATTCATTCAGAGTTTACTGAACAGTCTCCACCTGCCCACCAGCACGACTGATGCACAAAAACCAGCGACCAAAAGTAGAATTAAGTGCCTTGACACACATTTCACGGGGAATGTTTGATATTACATCTTTTATTCTGTCCTTAATTTCTTCGATGTCTCTATTTTTTTTTTGCTATACACGCGATTCTTTATCCAACTCCATAAACAGGATGTAATTGACCCATATTTCTTTATAACTCCAACGGTGACTGCAAATGGTTACTTACAAATGTTACAAGAGTTTCTTATTGATAATATACCCCAACAGATCAGACAAGCGGGGTATTTCTAACAGGATGATTCACCGCCTCATTTTGCCCGTACTGCTCGCCTTTCTCTCGATCAAAGTTTCCTAAATTGTTGGAATGGTCGCGGAGGATCGTTGGTATGGCCACAATACTCACTTGATCTGACACCCTGTGACTCATCTTTTCATACTAGTGTTAACATAATTTTGACTCGCCTATATACATATACATACATACATACATACATACATACATATATATATATATATATATATATATATATATATATATATATATATATATATAAAGTGAACATAGTCTGTTTCATGCCATAGGCAATCGACAGTCTGTTTCATGCCATGGCAATCATCAGGCCATTGCATCTAGCATCTACAGACTGTCACTTTTATATTTACACACGTTCTATCTCTGATATTGAGCACTTTATCCCATAAATATAGCACATCTTAAGACTATATATTATTATATATATATATATATATATATATATATATATATATATATGATGGATGTGTGTCTGTGCGTGTGTGCTTCTCTGTGTGTGTGTGTGTTTTTTGTGCAATAGTCATCCTTCTTGAACATTGTGATTCTGTGGGACAAGCAGCAACAACTAAAATAGATAGCAGATGGAACTTGAAGAGAAAATAATAAAAATCAAAATATTAACATTCCACACTACTATCAAACCCAAGAAAAGTTTTCAAAGTTTCAACCGAAAACAGTACTGGCTGCTCGGTCAATGAATGCCAAATGTTTCCTTATAGTGACATGGCTATTATTACTATGTATGTATATATATAATCTATTATATAAATATTATATATATTATATGTGTAGATATGTAAAAAAATAGGAAAGAACACGTTAGGTAAATAATCCGGAGTTCTTTAGTATTTTTGTTTTCATTTTTAAAATCCCTGCTCCATACAGAAGTAGAGCTTAAATTATAATTATTTTGTTTTAAAAATATGATTCCTTCGCTACATAAGAGTTCTCGTGAAAAAGGGCTTGATACTTTAGTCCAATTTAATTTTAATAATTATATTGAGGTTTTCGGCTCTCGTTTTTGAAACATGAGAACTCTTATGTAGCGAAGGAATCATATTTAAAAAAAATAATTATAATATTATATTATATATATAATACATATATATTTTATATATATACATATATTATATATATTTTATATTATACATTTATTATATATATTATTATTATATATATTATACATGTATTATATATATTATATTAAGTAATTATATATATCCTATAATCTATATATGATATAATATATTATATATTATATAATATTAATATACATAATATATTTATATATAAAATATTTATATAATATATATATATATAATATGTTATATATATATATATATATACACACACACACACACACACACACACACACACACACACATATATATATATATATATATATATATATATATATATTCATATGCTATATGCCAAAAATATGATTTCAAAATTTAAAATATTATTGTGGATTACTTTTCATTGCATGCAGTAGTCACATTATAAATAGTTATGAATATAAATAATTATTATATATATAAATAATTATTGATCGATTTTATCATTGTGATTGCATTATATCAAATGGCATTATATCATTATATATATATTTATATATATTATCATTATATATATATTATTATATATTATATCATTATATCAATTATTGCATTATATCAATATTGTTTTATATCAAATACTAGCAGTAGAGCCCGGCGTTGCCCGGGGATGTAACAGTAACAGATAGATCAAGTATTGACCATCATAAAGACTGAAAAATAAAATTGACAAAGATTATTATTTAAGGTTGACGGACACGCATGTCTTAATTAGTTTTTTTGTTTTTTTTGTTTTTTTTTTACGAATTGGTAAAACCCAAACTCAAACAGAAACATTGTTTTCAATCGTTACGAGTCTATCGATTGAATAGAATTTTATTATAAACAATTGTCTTGTAAATGGAATTTTTAAAGCATTCTGAATGTCAAAATAAAGTAAAAAGTGTGCAAGACAATAAGAAACACTACCTGCTAAAAAAAGTCAAGTTTTGTTAAAATCAGTTGAAAAATGTTGGAAATTCGATCCCATATATAAACGAACACACACACACACACACACACACACACACACACACACACACACACACACACACAACCTGGGTTTTATAATTATTATAACTCGATATGTCCCTCTTTCATTCTGGCGACAGAATCGTGTTTTATCGTGTTTTCAAATTGATTTCGTGCAAAAACAATTGTGTTTTTCCAATTTTTGGCGCTGTCAGAACCACCGCAAGGTAATTTTATGTAGTCCTGTGAAGTTTTGTTGAAATTGGTTGAAAAATGTAGGAAATCCCATCCAATATATAAACTTACAGACAGACACACACACACAATCTGCGTTTTATAATAAGTAAGATTAACAATATCGTAACTAGGCTCCGCAAATTGGAGGAGAGTATTATCAATGATAATGTTCTGACTTCTTTCCTATCATCCTCTCTCATCTCTCTTAACTTAGTGGAGTGACACTGTCAAAAGGAACCTCCTTTCTTTTGCATGCATACTCGTGTATTTTTTCCTTTTTATTCAGTCATATAAAAAACCAAAATTTGACATATTGTCTTGTTGAAATTTATTAATTCCTTACATCAGTGTTTCCCAAACGATGTGTCGCACATCATAGGTGCGGTGGAAGAGGATAGCAGGTGAGGCGGGGGTGATTGAAATACAATCAAAGATTTAGAATCGGTTTCAACGAATTAATATACCAAAAATAAATATGATTTAAAAAAAAAATATTATTATGGATTACTTGTAATTGCATGCATGACTCCCAGTATAAATTGTTCTAAATAATTACTGGCCGATTTTATCATTGGGATATTTTTGCATTATATCAAGTATTAAGAATATATAGTATATATAGTAACTAGGGTCTTCAAATTGGAGGAGAGAGTTATCAATGATAATCTTGTGATTTTCAATACGTGGTTATCTCCCTTTAACGCTCTTTCTGTGCTTTTTAAATTTTTAAATGTACATTTTAGCACATAAAATTTGATTAGGCGCGAGCAAATTTCTATTCCGAAAATGCGACCCAGATAAAAAGAGGGTGGGAACCACTGCTCTAGAAAAAGCGAAAGGCAACCAACTGAATATTTATTAAAGCACGCACACATGTGAATATTTCTTGCTACTTAAACTTTATTTTTAGTGGGTACATGTATTTAGTGGGTACACGTATTTAGTGGGTACACGTATTTGATTTGTTATCCTTATTTGTTTTTTTTTTTTATTAAACAGTTTAATTAATAAATTCCGGGGTGGATTGAGAAGTCCTCCTACTAAAAAGGATGGTGCCTCTAACAGGAATTGAACTCATATCCCCCTTTTTCATCAGTGGAAATAAATTTTCTATCATTATAAAAAAGATGAAAAATAAATGTCTGGTTTTCAGTGGGCTGATTTAAAATCCAACAGGCATCAACAGCTCTAACATATATACACGAAAACAAAGAAAATTTCTGGTTTCTGATCGCCGGAGCTGATAAGGTAATTTCATTTATTGCCCATCTTATCCTCAAAGATCGCAACGCATTTTCCTGACACGCAGTTTTTGCTTTCATTCTAACCTGAAGAAGCCAAGATTAACAGAGGTCAGCGCAGAGCGCCATTTATTAAGCTTCTCACACACACACACACACACACACACACACACACACACACACATATATGTATATATATATATATATATAAGATTTTGCGTATAAGTGTCGATCCATTTTCAAAAATCAGAATTTCGGCAGTATTCCCTTCTTGGTCGACCCGGTAACTTTTCGTGATGTCCTTATCTATCTATCTATCTATCTATCTATCTATCTATCTATCTACTCCGTCGTAGCCATAATCTATCTATCTGATATGTTCCGGAAATGGATATATTTGAACGAAGTAGCTAAGTGGTTTTGGCTACTATAACCAATTAGAATACGGTAGCAGTAATCGACTGGTACGCGTCGTAGTCGCAGGTAAGAAGTGTAGATCAATGGCGTAGTCCAATCGGCGTCGTTATAGACTTAGCTCTCAGACTAAGGCTCTTTGACCTACACGTACGTCGGTATCTATGACGGACACCAGCCAATCATATTCCAGTGAGAGGGAACACAAGTGTATGCATATTCCATTATATCATTATCTATCTATTTACTCAGTCGTAGCCATAATCTATCTATCTATCTATCTATCTATCTCAGTCTATTTGTCTATCCTCTTCACCTCTCTTCACATCTCAGCCTCTTCACATCTCAGCCTCTTCACATAATCTCAGCCTCTTCATATCTATCATGTTCATTATCTATCTATCTATCTATCTCAGTATGTTTATATCCATCGCGATTTCTTCATTATCTATGCATCTATCTACCTATCTATTTCTCTGTCGCGATTTGCTCATTATCTATCTATCTATCTATCTATCTATCTATCTATCTATCTATCTATCTCAGTCTGTATCTATCTATCTATCTATCTATCTATCTATCTATCTATCTCTCTATCTCAGTCTGTATCTATCTCTATATCTATCTATCTATCTATCTATCTATCTATCTCAGTCTGTATCTATCTATCTATCTATCTATCTATCTATCTATCTCAGTCTGTTCATATTCATTCATATCTATCTATCTATCTATCTATCTATCTCAGTCTGTTCATATCTATCTATCTATCTCATCTATCTATCTATCTATCTATCTATCTATCTCAGTCTGTTCATATCTATCTATCCATCTATCTATCTATCTATCTATCTATCTATCTATCTATCATCTCAGTCTGTTCATATCTATCTATCTATCTATCTATCTATCTATCTATCTCAGTCTGTTCATATCTATCTATCTATCTATCTATCTATCTATCTATCTCACACTCTTCATATGTGTCTATCCTCTTTATATCTATTTCTTCTCGGTTTCTTCATAGACCTATGCACACTGAGTTTGAATTTGGAGATTGGAATGTCTCTGTTGTCACGAGTGCGTGATGTTATTTTTCAAAATCATTTCGAAAGATAGAAAATAATAGACGGACTTCTAATTTCATCTAATTTCTTTCTTTCTTTCTAGATAATGACTGAATTCAGTCGAAAGCACAGAACTTTCACCACGAACTATAAACAATTCGATTGCACATTCAATCCAAAAATATGGAACCTGATTGGTCAAGGAGATGCTTTTATAAAAAAAAAATACGTCTCTTTGTCTCTGTTCGTAATGAGTGCAAGCGTGTTCTCAATGAAGCAAAGTTACTATATGCTGATAGAACAACGTATTGCATTTCGCAAGTTTGGTTCTAAAGATTACTGGCGTCGCTGCAAGAGTGTGCAGAACAACAGAAAATCCACAATCCCTCCTCTATTCAATTAATTCGAAGTCCTAACTTCTTCAGCTGATAAAGCTGACTGCTCTGCTCGGAAATTCTCATCCAACTCAACTCTTCTGGCGTACCCACACCTGATTATACCTCCTAGATATGAGGCTCTATTGAGCGAGATGAGCATAACCCTATCGATGGTATTGGACATTATCTCTAAATTAGACTCTCATAAAGCAAGTGGTTGTGACGGGATACCAGCCGGGGTCTCAAATAAATGTGCTCCTGAGCTAGCTCCAATTATCTCCAAATTATATAACTATTACCTCGCTGAATATTGCTTTCCAGTCTGTTGGAAGTCCTCGTGTGTTGACCCTGTTTTAAAAACTATAGAGGCCCTTCTAACCCATCTACCTACCGTCCTATCAGTCTCTTACCATTCTTCAGCAAAGTCTTTGAGGCTTTAATCAATGCTGTACTATTACTCCCGGGAAAGGTATGAATTTATTTCTTCTCACTCCCACCCACTATGGTAATAAAGAGACTAATCTGGGTCTTATGGCTTTGGGCAGTGTTCAAGTGGAACACACCTATTCTATAGTTAATAGACTCTCCCACCTATAATAAGTAGGAGTAGTAATAGAAACGGCAGTCAGTCAGTCGATGTCGGACGACAGTTAGTCGAATACGAAAGTATCAGCAACCACAACTAGATTACTCTGCGTATTACCTATTATATCAAGTTCCTAACGTTTTGTACGTCGAACCTATTTTAGGACCGACTTAGTACAAATACAAGCCTCCACTGGGAAATCACTCTACAACAGGCAGCAACTGGTCAAGGAGAAAGACAACTGAATTTAAAACCACCAGCTATAGGTTAAATAGTTGGAAAGTCTGTACTCTTGAGTAAAATTGGATAGACTGGGTTCTATAGCTTTGGATGGAAACCAGTCTAGAAGGACCAATCGTACTGACTGGAAGATCGCGACTACGGTTGACGTCCATCTGTCCACGGGGAAGAAATCATTTTTTGCAGATGTCTGATTGCAGAAGAGATGCAGATGGTTGCCCGCTCGTTTGTTCGTTTCGATCTATTAAATTACAATTCTTGTAAAAATTGATGTTATCCAAATTTAAAAAGCTTACGGTCAAATCACGCTGAAAACACCGGTTCTCGTTCGATCACCGAAGTTAAGCATCGTAGAGCCAGGTCAGTACTTAGATGGGGGACCGCTTGGGAACACCTGGTACTGTAAGCCCCCAAAGTCCAACCCTTACCTCACAGTCGGTGGGGGGGTGTAAACGGTAGTGTCAGAGCTATGCCGCCCGGAACTTCGTTCCTGGTAGGGCCACCCAAGGCGGACAGGTCTGACACACATGCCGGCTAACAAGGGCTCTGGTGAAAATCCAAGGAGCGTCTGCATCGGTAACCGGCGGCTTCTGGTCGTTCCTGTCTCTGCGTCTGTGGGAACTCCGCGGCAAGCAAGAACGTTATCCGAGTAGGCCTGGGTACCCAACTTCTGTAATTTATCCCAAGAATCTTCTTCTCACAACAGGAAGAAGCCGGCTCAATCCGCCCAGGGTGAATGCCGCATCAAGATATGTGCCTTTTGTTGAAGTTATATTTTCGAATACAAAGTTTGACTTAAGAAACTGTAGGATATTATATGGATTGATGCCATGAAAAAGTTCATGTTAGTTACTTGGTAGCAATTTAAACGGATTTAGGTGAAGTAGTCACAATGTTTTAGTAAGTACGTAACACCATAAATACTTAGTTGTAAATTGATGACATTGGGAAGGTCGTGGTTGGTTGATTTTGTTTAGCGGCATATCAACATCTCTATGGGTTATTTCATACCGAAATCTAAATATTTTGTACACAATTATATGGCTTCAACTAAATATATTTTGAACGCCTTCAACTAGATATAAAATGGTGGTTTTCTAAATGTTGCTTAGATGTGGCACAAGGCCGAAATTATGGGGCACCCAGTGAAGATCAAACTCACTACTCAGTCGTAATTGTTCTAGCTTGCTAACCATTACACCACCCCGAGATGCCCAAACTAAAGATAAAATTTATTGTAAATCATTTTGCTTTAAAATATTCTGCTGGTAATTTTAATATGAATATGTATTGTTGGTAATTTTTTTCATATAAAAAGGTATTGCTGCTATTTTTACTATAAAAATGTATTTTTATACTTTCATAGATTTTTTTTTGTTTTGTTTAGGGGGTTTACTCTGCCCATAGCTGGGACCCTAACAGGTGCTACCACCGCGGGTAAGGATGGACCTTGGAACATCAGCAATTAAGAGGTGGTTCCACGTTCCTCAAAACCTCCAATCTCCAGACCAAAGCCGGATATAGCTTATCGTTATATCCCAGGACTAAAGCTCCGAATGAAGCTAGTTGATTCTTAAAGGTGGGATGATGTATATAGAGCATTTTTCAAGGCTTTTGATGTTCCTGGATCGACAATTCGATGCATTATCAAGAAAGAAACCAAAACTCATAGTATTGACAATGTGTTAAGGATTTGGAGAAAACGGTTAATTTTTGAGAGAATCGCAGGTGAAATTATCAGAGTTGTCTCGAAGATTACCCACTTAATTGCAAAAAGTTTAGCGGCGTATCAACTCATTATGTGTCATTTAATGCCAAAATTTGATTTTCTTGGGAGCATTATTAATTTCTCTAACAAAAATGCTGGTAATTACTATAAAAAAGTATTGCTGTTATTTTTGTTTGTTTGTTTAGCGGCATATCAACTCCTTATGGGTCATTTAATCCAAAAGTTTAATTTTCTTGGGAGCTTTAGTAATTTCTCGTATTTTTTTTTTCAAAAATGTATTGGTGGTAACTTTTACTATTGTTGAAAC
The DNA here is from genome assembly GCA_903632075.3 of Acanthosepion pharaonis. Taxonomy (NCBI): domain Eukaryota; kingdom Metazoa; phylum Mollusca; class Cephalopoda; order Sepiida; family Sepiidae; genus Acanthosepion; species Acanthosepion pharaonis. The sequence continues at coordinate 527,039 of CAHIKZ030000138.1, forward strand.
TTGACTAATGCATGGAATAATAATGCAACACAAAAGGTACTTAGAACAAAATGTATTGAAACAAGAAAGTGTACACAATATTTACATATAGTCCTTTGTATATTCCTGGGAAGACCGTTCCTGGAGAATGTGTTAACTGAGTCGCAGTCGGGCAGAGTCTCTGGTTGAATCTTTTGATTACCCCCTCTCTTCCCGGTACCAACCATATTTATATGGTCGGTACTCCACTATGCAAATTAGGTGGATCCTACCACAACAACTAGAAAAATGTATTTTTATACTTTCATAGTTTTTTGACTCCAGTTTGGGGGTTTAACTATTTGCCCATAGTTGGGACCCTAACAGGTGCTACCACCCCTGGTCAGGGTTGATCTAGGAACAACAGTGATTAAGAGGTGGTTCTATGCTCTTCAAAACCTTCTGGTTGGGAGCCTTCCTGCCGAATGTAGTTTATCGTCATCGAATACTTTCATCGATCAGGACTTCGAGGTTGTAATTCAAGGAAAACTTCTCTGCTTAAGGTTAAATCCCTGAAAAGCAGATTGGCTTTGAACATAGAGTGAATATTGAAACTTTGTTTCATGGCGATTTTCTAAGCGTGGCATAGATGCGACACAAGGCTGAAAGTGTGGAGCACCCAGTGAGGATCGAATTAATTATTCTGTCATAACTGATCTGACGAGATAAGCTTGTTAACCATTACGCCATTTCGAAGTGCTCTTGAAACTGTTTTATGTTCAGACGAGATGAATCTAGAACTATTTGGTCACATGAATTCCCAATAAGTATAGAGGAAATCGAATGAAGCGTGGAAACCAAAATTTCCCTCCCTACAATTAAGTGGTGATGGTCCGCTGTTTCTGGAAAAGGTGAGCTAGTGAGAGCATAGGGTGTCATAGATAAAGAACAGTATTTGGCTTAGTTTGGTTTGGTTTGGTTTGGTTTGTTTTACGGCATATCAACCTCATTGGGTTATTTAATGCCGACAACTTTTTTTTTCCTGCTAATATTTTGTTTTGTCAAAAATCTATTTCTGGTAATATTTTTTTCCTCAAAAATGTATAACTGGTAATATTATTTTAAAACATGTATTGCTGGTAATATTTTTTTTCAAAAATATATTGCTGGTAATAGTTTTTTTCTTCAGTAATTTATTTCTGGTAACAATTCTTTTACAAAGTATCTCTAGTATTAAAACCCATTTTTACACTTTTATAATGCTTTTTACGTCAGTTTCGGGGTTAACTATTTGCCCATAGCTGGGACCCGAACAGGTGCTACCACCCCAGGTCAGGGTGGACCTGGGAACACCAGCAATTAAGAGGTGGTTCCATACTCCTCAAAAACTCCTGATCAGAGGCTTTGCTGTTATACGTAGTTTATCGTCTTACCCAGGACGCGGATGTAGTTTATCGTCTTACCCAGGACGCGGATGTAGTTTATCGTCATACCCAGGACGGGGAACAGTATTTGGGTATTCTTAAAAAAACAACTATAAAACAAAGTGAACAAAAACTGTCTTTGGGGAGCCACTGTACGTTCCAATACGACAATGACTCGGAATATTTATCACGAAATCCTTAGATGACAGCAAAATTTAGGTATTGATGTGCCCTCACAAATACCTGACCTCAACCCCAGTAAAACTTTATTGCCGTATTTGAATAAGATAAAAAAGGCCGGAGACAGAAATCCTTTGAATTTTGAAGGAACTACAAGATATTGCCAGGGAAGAATGGAGTAAAATACATGTTGAGTAGTGATCTTGCAAGAAACTTAAAAATGATTAAAAAACAAAAAGAAATAATCAAGAATAAAGGTTAGAATTCTTGTGCTATGTTAAATGTTTGTTTGGTGTTTGCTGTACTATTTAGATCATTTGAACTGTTGTCCTCATCTTTCTTTCCATATTCAAGACGTTCAGACCGTTGTACGCTCCGGCCTTCTTCAGGATCTGTCGGTATTTCTGAAATGAGGTATTTTAACTATTTACACTATTTACATCGTTCGGACTGTTGTCCTTATCTTCATTTCCATATTCACGACGTTCCGGCCGTTGTACGCTCCGGCCTTCTTCAGGATCTGTCGCTATTTCTGAAATGAGGTATTCTAACTATTTACACTATTTACATCGTTCGGACTGTTGTCCTTATCTTCATTACCATATTCACGACGTTTCGGCCGTTGTACGCTCCGGCCTTCTTCAGGATCTGTCGCTATTTCTGAAATGAGGTATTCTAACTATTTACACTATTTACATCGTTCGGACTGTTGTCCTTATCTTCATTTCCATATTCACGACGTTCCGGCCGTTGTACGCTCCGGCCATCAGGTGATATTTGTTGGAGTTTCAAACCGAACCTTTTATTTAGTTCACGGGAGTAGATTATTCTAATTCCACATGCCATGCCTTTGGATATGTCAGTTTTAGTTAATTCCCTTGATAACTCAACTCTGCAAGGTTTTTTCCCAACTGCTGTAGCTAGATAATAAACTTACAACTCTTTGGTTTAAGTTACTTTGGGATCAACCAACCAACGCTTGACAATCCCTAGTCGTCTCTCCTTGGGGATATTATATAATATCCGTTGATAACTTTTTCCCATCGGTCACAAAGTTTTTCTATTCCTTGACGATAAAAATCTCCTGGTTTTGAGCTGAAAAATGAATCCAAAGAAACCCTCAATTCAACATCAGTATTGAAGGTCACATCACATAAGGCATTGAAAGAGATCGAAAAAGATGAAAATCTGATGGTGCCAAGTCTGGTGAGTAAGGAGCATGAGGCAACAGTTCTTATCGAAATTCTTGAATAACGGTTTTGGTCATATTGACAATGTGAGCACGGGCGTTGTCATGTTAAAGAACACTCTGTTGCCAATTCGGTCGTTTTTGCTGAATTGCTTCGCAGAGACGGTGCAGTTGTTGAACGTAGAACTCGGCATTTACCGTTTCGTTTCGCTCAAGCAATTTATAATAAATTATGCCTTCCCAGTCCCACCATACACACAACACGGTCTTTCGAGAATGAAGGCCTTGTTTTGCTCGAGGTGTCGCTTGCTTATTGGGGCTGAGCCATTATTTACTCTGCTTAATATTGATGTAAAAACACCATTTTTCATCGCCAGTGTCAATGCAATAAACGAACCGCTGTTTATGACCGTATGTTGAGAAGGTTATTTATCACATTTTTGTGATCGAAATTCATCTGTTCCTCCAATTCTCTGCCCGTCTGACGTGAATCTTCGTGAAAAAAACTGGTTTTGTGTTATTGTTTTTCTTTAGCTCTCAATCCCATGTTGTATTCACGTCTATACTTGGCCGGAGATTTTTGTATCTTAGCATATGTGCTGATTCCTTAAGTTTTCGTACTTCCCAGTGATGTTCTGTCTCTTATTTCAACTTCATCCCACAGAGAGCGGTGATCTCCCCCTTTTTTTTCTTTTTTTTCACCCCAAGCAAGGCGGAAAGCACGCAAGGGGTTCCAGAGAGTTGGAGCTAGAGCAAATAGGAGTGATAGAGGAAAGGATGAAGAGAAGGATAGGGGATAGATCAGGGCATCTGGAGACGTCGATTGACATTACATTTGAATAGTTGGAGATTATAGCTATCAGGGAAACAATAAAAGGGGAGGGAGTTCCACAGGCGAGAGGTGCGAGATATGAAGCTATTGGAGTAGAAGCGACGGCTACATTTAACAGTTTCAACAGTGAAAGGTTGAGAGCGAGATGCCAGCCTAGTTGAGCGCTTAAATTCATGAAGTTTGGGAACCAGCAAAAACAGCTCATCGGAGCAATTACCATGAAAGGATTTGTAAAAAAGACAGAGGGAGGCAACAGCACGTCTTTGAGAAAGCAGCTGCAGACGAGATGCCAGATCAGGGCTAATTACGTTGCATGTCCGTCTCTGGATCTTATCAAAAACCTTGAGACAAACATAAGGGGCACCAGACCATATATGGCAGCAATACTCCATGCAAGGGCGAATGGTTGATTTGTAGATTTGAAGGATCGATTCTGGGGAGAAAATTTCCTGGCACGGCACAGGGAGCCAACTTTCCTTGCGGTGGACGAAGCTATTGACTCAATGTATTTGTTCCATCTCAGGTCAGCAGTCAATATGAGGCCAAGTAGTCGCAAAGAGGAGCTTTCGTGAAGTTAAGCGTCAGACATTCTAATAGGGGACAGGTATATATATATATATATATATATATATATATATATATATATATGGTTTGCTATGTATGATTTTTCTATTATCTCTCTTGTTATGGGCATACGGAATTCCTGCAGTCTTATCCTAAGGAGGCGGCCAGTTTCTCCTTTATATTTTGTTATATTCCGTGCTAACCGGAATATGGAATGGGCAAAGACGGTGAATAAATAGTAACAGGTTTATTGCAGAAACCAGTACAACAGGCAAGGAAGTAATAGTTATGCGTACGGTCGTCGCAAGTCAGTACAGTTGTGTACGTGTTGCTATAGGAAGGCCGCTAGTTCTTGCAATGTAGCACAAGGCCGAATTTAATGTGGGGTTCCCGAACCCGTAAGCTCGGCCCAAAAATCCCCGTAGACCCCGCATAAATGGGATCGGGTCTGCCTACTTCCCCGGACGAGACTCTGCCCTTCGGCATAGCCTCGTCCGGGTTCCTTTCTGTCCGAAGGCAGTGTTCGACCAGCAGCCAGAAACTGAATAACAGATCTCAGCTCGACGCTATTTAGTAACTGCCCCACGCAGTCACATGTGGCACAAGGCCGAATTTAATGTGGTGTTCCCGAGCCCGGAGGCTCGACCAAAAAATCCCCGTAGACACCGCATAAACGGGATCGGGACTGTCTACCTCTCCGAACGAAACTCTGACCTTCGGCATAGCCTCGTCCGGGTTCCTCTCTACCCGAAGGCAGAGAGTTCTACTAGCGCAGCTGGGAAAGATCTCAGCTCGACGGTATTTAGTAACTGCCCCACGCAGTCACATGTGGCACTAGGCCGAATTTAAAGTGGGGTTCCCGAGCCCGGAGGCTCGGCCAAAAATCCCTGTAGACCCAGCATAAACGGGATCGGGACTGTCTACCTCCCCGGACGAAACTCATAGCCTCGTCAGAGTTCCTCTCTGCCCGAAGGAAGAGAGTTCGACTAGCGCAGCTGGGAAAGTTCCCAGCGCAACTCTCCCGTCCACTGTCCTCACGAATACTTATAGGTGATTACCACCTATAGTGCCGCCACTCATGGGGGTGGCAGATTATTCCATCACATCATATTTCTTGTCACAGCTGCACGGGACGGCGTACACACAGTCCTTAATAATGTTCTCCTCTATGGGTAGTCTTACCCTAGAGAGATATCTGTGTACAATAAAGACGAGGACAACCGTCCGAACAATGTAAATAGTTACAATACCTCATCTCAGAAATATGGACAGATGATTTTTGTTGGTACTCTTGTTTGGCATTAAAATATAGTTTTCTAGGCATAACTGCATATTCTTGCAAATCCATTGCTTCGTTAATTTCCCTTGAAATTTCCATGATTATGGGAAGGAGGTGGATTATTCTGACGCCAGCTGTATATGTTGGTGGAAAATTTGCTGTCGTATATAACTGCATAGTCACGTCTTCCTCGAGACGGCGGGTAAAGCTCCAAGGTTTGGTTTCTTGAAAGATGTCATTATTTTTTAAATTTTTTTTTGCATTTAGAAACCTACTAATCATTGTAGTAGATAAAGAAGTTTTAAGGCTACAATGAATTTCTGTCAGTCTCACAGATTATAAGCTCACTGACAAGGTCAGCGGGATATTTGATTTTGGAGACTTATTAATTACAAATCGGCTAATTACTGTAACTAATTAATTATCAAATTAGACTTTAACTCAGCGGGTTCCATGGCAGTCGGGTTTTGAAACAAAATACATGGCGACAGTATTGAATCAAACTTTAAAACATAATTCGAATAAAACGAAATATTTTTTCTCTTGGCATATGATGTTATACATCTATATCAGAATATTTTCCAATCCTGAATATGTCAGAAAAGCAAAACCGTTAGTGGAATCAACGGAACACTTGCAAAAAAAAAAAAAAAATCTAAATAGCCTTAAACAAGATGGTCCTAATCATAACCAGAGTCTCACTGTCGCGCAATCTTCAGATGACTTGAACATTTCAATATATATATATATATATATATATATATATATATATATATATATATATATATGTGTGTGTGTGTGTGTATGTGTGTGTGTGTCCCCAATATATATATATATATATATATATATATATATATATATATATTTTGAACAATAAAAAATATAAAAAATTAAAATCTTCAGACACACTGGGTTGTATATTAATATTCCTTCGTTTTTATTATTATTATATAATTTAGATTCCTCGACTAGTTTCGGCCAAAATGGCTATCATTAGGGAAAAATAATTTTCTGCTTGCTGGTAGCAGTGAACTACAGAAATGAATATATATATATATATATATATATATATATATATAAATTTATTATTATATATATTATTTAAGTATTATATATGCGCGGTACTTATTGAAAGCGCTCAATATCAGAATAAGCCTAACATAAATAGTTGGATTTAATTAATCAGTTTGTCTGACGATCATAAAAGCATGAAACCCAGGGTCACAACCTCACATCAGTCCAACTAAAATATATATATATATATATATATATATATATATATATATATATATATATATATGTGTGTGTGTGTGTGTTTAGTTGAATGGATATGAGTTTGTAACACTGGGTTTTACGCTTATGGGATACTCAGACAACTTTATCTGAGGATCGCATAAGTGGCCAATATAAGAAAGAAATATCCAAATGTTGGACAGTAGTTGTCATTATTTACTCTCGAAACTAAAACCATTATACGACGCTTGTAAAGGCTCATGATAAAACATAATGGAGAATCCTTATCTGTTATATTTGATTCAATATATATATATATATATATATATATATATATATATATATATATATATAAATTTATATAAAAACAGACAACCTTAAGGGTCCATTGGTTATAATTTACTTCCCCAGGTCTATGATTTTTACCTGGTTCATAAGAGCGCACTTCCAAGGATGAAAAAAAAAGTCGTTTTAAATTTACATATAGTTTTTACACATGCATATACATATGTATGAATTGGGATTAAATATAAATCTGTATCCGACCGAATGATAGGATCAGGCAAAAATAGAAAGAGCTTATCCATTTAACGATTAACTTTTATTTAAGCTTTTCTATTTGTTAAAGTGAAAAAGAATAAAACTTGTAATTCCAACGGATAACTTATTGTTCAAACAGATATATTTCAGAAAGGTTTTGCAATCCTTGATCACTCTTGAGAAATAAATGAAACAGTGATTAAACTACATTTTATACGTTATAAATTGAAATTAACAAAAAAAAAGAATTCTTATATTTATAGCATTGATCTCCCATTTTAACATAAGATCTATACCTTACTTCTTTTTAAGTTCCCACACATAGATAATCTAGTCCTGTGCCTGTATATTTCATGTACAAAACTACTTCCATGGTTGTAATATCGTTTTGAAAGCTCCTTCGGTAGGAGTCATGTGTACTTTTTCACCATTACTACAATTATTGAGTCTGCTACTATATACCTCCACCTCATACACTATGCATTCATACTGACATCTGCCCTTAAAGGGACAAACGGCCTTATTAATGCAGTTGCATTTGGGGAATTCAATATGTTAATTTATTGTTCAAACAGATATATTTCGGAAAGCTTTTGCAATCCTTGATCACTCTTGAGAAATAAATGAAACACTGACTAAGCTACATTGTATACGTTATAAATTCAAATAATAAAAAATACGATTGAATTGAGTTCGCAAGACGTGTGTAAGCTGAAAGCGTAAGAATTGTTTAAAGGAAGAAAGAAATGTTATTTCCAAACCAGAGTAGAAAAAATACCCAAGTACTCCTCGATTTTTTCGTCTTTTTCCTAGAAGTAGGGAAGTCCATGCTGGTTGAAACTGTGCTGTATCAATTCTATTACAGACATTTTCGGTAATTGCTATTATCATTTGTTCACCTACCCGTCCTTGGTTGAATTTGTCTTGGTTGGTCAATTTTATTGGTCAATTTGACTTCGGGTTGGTCGAAGTCACCAATGGAATCAAGCGTTTTTAAAATTATTTCCTTTTTGTTCTTTATCCTACCATTCTGTCGGATACAGCTCCATATTTGATCTTCATTTTTTCACAGCTCATCTTGACCGAATATGGAAACTACTTAAAATGCATCAAAATTCCAAGCTTTAATAAAAGTGACACAGGTTAGATCGATAAATGTCTCTTATTTGTTCTTTATCCTACCATTCTGTCGGATACAGATCCATATTTGATCTGCATTTGATCCCAACTCAGCTTGATTGAATAAGGAAAATACTTAAAAGGCGTCAAAATTCCAAGCTTTTTATTCTGCTTAACTATTTTCCAGATAAGATTATAAATAGACTTTCCAAAGCTGATGTTTTTCCACCCAAGTTCTTTAAGTTATTTCGACGATTTCCGTCATTATCAAGGATTGTGTGTTGTCAGTATGGTAAAAAAAAATTATTGACTACATCCTGACGTTTCTTAGATCAATAGAATCTGAAACATCTCAAAGTGGCAACATATGTAAAGGTTAAACAGAAAAGTGTGCACTGAAGTATTATCTATATATATATATATATATATATATATATATATATATATATATATATATATATATATATATATATATATATATATATATATATATATATATATATATATATATATATATATATATATATATATATATATATATATATATATATGTAGATATATAGATAGATAGATATATGTATAATAGAAATATAATATATGCATAATATATATATATATCAAATATATGGATATATGTAATATATATATAATATATATATATATAATATATAGATAAATGTTTATATATATATATATATATAATATATAATATATACAGATATATAATATATACATAGATATAAAAATATATAATATATATGTATATATAGATATATATATAATATATAATATATATATATATGTATATATAATATATATACTATATATATAAATATAATATATTATATATATATATATATATATATATATATATATATAAATATATATATAAATATATTATATATAAATATAATATATATAAAAACATGATATATATAATATATATAAATATATGTATAATATATAGATAAATATAATATTTATAAATACAATATATATAATATCTACATATAAATACAAGGTAACCAAAAAAAGTTCTGTCCGTTTTTAAAGGAAAAAAAGAAAATGCTTCACAGTATGTGTAACTTATATTTAATCTTCGAAATAATCGTCATCGGCATCCAGCACCTTCTGCCAACATGTCTGCAGCTGTTCAATGCCCTTGCGGTAGAACTACGGGGGTTTTAACGCAAAGAAGTCCGTGAGTGCTTTACGCAAGTCTTCTTCATTGGTGAAGGATTTCACACGAAGATGATTATCCAGGGAGTGGAAGAGGTGAAAATCGGATGGCGCGAGGTCAGGTGAATAAGGTGGATGGCACAAAGTCTCCCACCCAAGTTGCTCTATGGTATCCCTGACCACTCGCGCGACATGCGGCCCGGCGTTGTCATGGAGGAAAAGCACACCTTTGCGATTCACCAGTGCTGGCTCCTTCTGGCGCAATGCCTGTTGCACACGTTTCAATTGCTGTGAGTATAGGTCTCCAGTGATCGTTTGGCCCGTTGGTAGGAGTTCATAATGAACCACTTGACGACCTGTCCACCAGACACAAAGCATAATCTTACGTGGGTGCATAGGCGGTCTTGCGGTGTGAAGGACAGCATCCTCAGGAGACAACCAATGTCTGGAACGCTTGGGAGTTTCGTATAGAACCCACTTTTCATCACTCGATTGAATAAGGATGCGGTACGGTGGCGAGAAAGCAGCGATACTCTGGCTTCCACTCGTCCCTTGCGGAACCCACTTGCTCAGTTTGTACGTCTTACCTAGGCGGTGCAGGTGAAGTCTAACTGTTTCATCGGAAACGTTGAATTGTCTTGCAAGTTCACCACAGGTTGGACTACTGTCCTCTTCAATGGCCACCTTCAGGGCTCCGTCATTCAAGACCTGTGGTCGTCCACTGCGAGGCTCATCATAGAGAGACAAATCTCCCAACTTGAATTTTCGAAACCAACGCCTTGCAGTACGTTCATCCACAGCACTATCCCCAAACGCTTGACATATGCGGCGACTTGATGCAGATGCTGATAAGCCCACTTTGAAGAGTCGTATAGCAAACAGCTCCGAACGAGATCTCTAGACATTCCATCCTTCTCACAGCTGTCCGGCTTATAACTGATGGCCAGGCACGGTGCGCGTGTTTTTTATAACGTCTGCTGTTCCTACTTCCGGCTGTCTGAATTTGAAAACAATTGCTAGACGCATTTCGTATATATTTCAACTTCATTCAATGACTAATCAAAAAACGGACAGAACTTTTTTGGTTACCTTGTATAATATATATAAATAAATATTATATATATATATGTTATGAAATGGACTAAGTCCGATAATTATTTTAATATATTTATTGTTTATACGTTATTATTTTAGATACAAATATTTAAATAAATATTTAAAATGTCCCTGTTTATAATAAAGAGTATTAACAACATTAACTGGCCTTAATGTCCGAGAAATTTCAGTATATATATGCTTTCTCTAACAGAAATGGAACCTGTATTCTACACGGAACTGTCATATAGCCTGTCTTGCTATACCCGTTTAGCTACGAAAGGGTGTCTGGTTAGGCTGGTTGATTTTACTGCTTTAAAAATATAAACCTTAAATGAATTCCTTCGAACGTCCATATCTGCTCTAAGCGTACCTCAACGTAAACGAATGACGTCGCACACTACGAAATGGAGAAAGTCCGACAATTATTTTAGTATATTTTATTGTTATACCTTATCTATATAGAGACAAATATTTAAGTAAATGCCCCTATTTATAATAAACAGTATTAACAACATTTACCAGCCTGAAAGTGCGAGAAATTTCATAGAAAATATTCCTCTTTAGCTAAATAGTATAGCAAGTCAGGCTATATGTGCTGGCGTATAGGATACAGGTTCGATTCTTGTTCGAGGACACATATTTTCTGTTTTATTTCTAGGACATTCAATGCAGTAAATGTTGTTAATACAATGAAAATATATTAAAATAATATGTAATATACATAAATAATATTTATAAAATATATATATTTATAATATATGTATATAATATACAGATAATGTATAATATATTTATATATATATGAAGTCTAGAATATTAGGAAATCAGCCGATTTCGCCACTTTGATTTCAATATTTCGGTATCTTCAGGTGATTTCTATCATCAACTGATTTTCTAAACGCCTTATTTTTTAAAAAAAATAAAAATTTATGAACCCTATATTAAAAAAAACGAAAACAAATGAATAAGCGTACGACGTGAGGTGTGGTAGAAGGTGAAGAGGTAGGGGGAAAATCAAGTGTATTGGAAATATATCGGTGGGGAATTAAATGAAATATACATACGTTATTTTATATATATATATATATATATATATATATATATATATATATACAAAGAATAATCACACATAGAATTAATCAGAAGTATTAATGCGATTATTGGCGACATCCGTCGCTAGAAAACATAATATATGCATTAAAATCCTGTTCATCCATAGTGCGAGTTTTGATCCTTGACGAAAAACTTGTTGTCTGTAGTTTTTCAGTTTATTTGATGTTAAAATGCTAGTACTTACGGATAGACTTCTATCCATCATCAGGCATGTGTTTTTTTTCCTTATAAAATCAAAAACTTGAGACGATATATTTGTATGTCGACCGAAAAATGTTTCTAGCGATGGATGTCGCCAATAATCGCATTAATACTTCTGATTAATTCTATGTGTGATTATTCTTTGTATGTAAATCATATGCTGCCTAATGTTTTATGTTTATTATAAACTATCGATCCGCAGTACATAAAAATTCCTATAAAAAAACTACTACTAAGACATTACACTATATTATTGAACTATATACTTAGTTTATGACATAAAAACTGAATACACTTGTAAAAATAGAATACGTGGATTTAACACATCACAAGAAATATTTAAATAAAATTCTCACTTAAAAATTTTGAAAAACTTAGCGTTGCGTCTTTGCACGTTCCGAGATCTTACACAACCGTCAATAATAGCAGATATTCAAAAAACATCTTTCGGTCGACATTTTCTATGAAAATTTCTCGGACATTCAGGCCAGTAAATGTTATTAATACTGTATATTATAAAACAGAGCATTTACTAAAATATTTGTAACTATAAAAAGAATGTATAAACATAAAATGTCTTTATATTTATTTTAAATAAAAACAGACCACTTTAAGGTTCCATGTAATAAATTATTTCACCACACCTCTTTTAAAGGACTGCGAATCATCAGACTTTACTTGGAAGTAAAGTCTAATGATCTGCAGTCCTTTAAAAGGGCTGTGGTGAAATAATTTATTATATGGAACCTTAAAGTGGTCTGTTTTTATTTAAATTATTTGCTCTGGATTTACATTGAGCTCTCTGGATTTTTTCCTCCTTGGGTTTACCCATACGGATTACCTAGTTTTTCATAAACTATATATATATATATATATATATATATATATATATAAACCTAGTGATCCAGACAAACCTACCCAGGTTTCACCTAAGCGGATCGTCATGGAAAGCTGGGTAGGTTTGTCTGGCTCCTTAGGTTTATCTAGGTCTGCTCTACGGTTGTATTGAGCTCTCGTGTTTGTTAGTTGTTTACTCGTATCGGTTTTTTTTTTGGGCTTCAAACCTGCATCTGTGCGATTTTTTTCGACAGACTTTCATGTTTTTAGCTCTTTCTTTTTTTAAAACCTTTTTTCCTTCGAGATTGATTTGATTATTAGCAAATCAAAAATTTGAAAGGTTTTTCGGAACGAGTACAGTTACTTATATATATATATATATATATATATATATATATATATATATATATATATATATATATAGTGAATTAAGTGACACGGAAGGCGATAAATGTAAAATATGCTTGTTGTCGGTTCAGTATTTTACAGATTTATTCAGGTAGATGCCATCGTTGCTTTCATTGCAATTCCAGTTCATTTTTTCTCTTTTGGAAGCTTTATGTCGATCCCATTTTCTTGGGGTCCCTGATGCGGTACTATGGACATCCACATAGAAGGTGGAAGTGGAGGTTTCATCTCGATCTCAAGAGTTTTCCGTTTGATTTATCATGCATATAATTCCTTTCGAAGTTCAGTTTTCTAATCGACGTCCATTTTGACCGTATGGTAACGCATGATTAACGGCCCGTTGAGGGGATATTTACAGAACAAGAAGAAACAAAACCGATGATTATACCGGATGTTGATCTTTATTAACAGTCATTTTTGGAATCGGGGAGAATGCAGTTCCGCTATTCAATTTTGCCAGCCACCCCATCGGAAGGAGTAGATTGACACCTACCAGAACTAGAACAATCTACCCCAGTGGACGAAATAAACGGTTCGATCTGAAATTCAAATCACCTTGTTATATTTCGTGTAAGTTCGTTTCAAACATCCTCGTCGCCACTTTTATATCCCATGCTAAGGGAATAAACACGTGACACCAGGTGGATACTAGAAGAAAGGTTTATTGTACACAAGTACAATATGAAATACGGTACAGTTATACAGACAGGTCGATCTAGTGGTGAGTGCCACTAATTGGAAGGTCGGACATGTTTGTGTCGTCTCGCTCTCACTCCCTCCTCTCCTCTTGTAGACGGTTGACTTTATAGGTACTTACTACCTATAGTGTAATCATTCATAGGGGAGACTGGTTATTCCATTACATCACACCTGAAGAAAGCCGGGGCGTACAACGGCCGAAGCGTTGTGAATATGGCAATGAAGATGAGGATAACAGTCTGAATAATGTAAATAATGTAAGTAAAAAAGGTTAGGAAAGAAACTCCCAATCTATATTGGAAAGAACGATAACAGTTATTGAAATTGAGAAACCTATTTTCCTGAAAAATTGTTTTAATACAATGTTTGAGGACATTATAAATTTTATAGGAGGACATTGTAAATTTCAGCCGAAAGCGGCAATAATTGCTTGGTTAATAAATGCCGAATGTTTTCTTATAAAACGAAACGTCTTATATTACCAGTACCAACTACGCTAGCATCCGGAAAGACATTAGTGGTCTGTTTTATTTGTTAATCTTTAATTTCCTGTTATTTACTGTAAAATGTTGTTACGCCTATTTTCAACCTTGACAGCTGCCAGTAGACATACACGCCCCAGTGTGTGTATGTGTACTTAAGTGTAAACATTCAGTTGGGTCCTCTTTTGAAACGTCTGCTTTGACAGTATCTATCATAACGACATTAAGCACGTGACCTCAATCGGCCTTTCTCATTGGCCAAGACCAACAAACTGAATGGCGAATCGTTTTATTCTTGTTCAACAAAAGAATAAAACGAAGTTGAACAAAAAAAAAAAAGAAGTTTCAACTAATCATGTTTGGGCGTGATTCAGCTTAGCTTTAGAAAATACTTACAGATTTCAATTTATACTGCAGAATTCCAAAGGAAAAGCAGACGACTCCAGTGTCTTTGCAGACGACAGCGTTTCTAGACAGCGCCATATTGACTTCAAACAAAGATGGATGCTTTCTCCTCTCTAAATAGAGTTTGTATTCATTTTCCATTTGTCATTCTGTCGGCCGGAAGGAATAATCAAGATAAATACATTTTATTTCTTTTTAGGAGTCATACAGAATTATTACAAATAGAAACCCATAAGCATATATATGTTTGTCGAAACCGATAATAAATGTAGTAAATATTTTTGGCGGTAAACTATGTAACTTTTCGAGTGACCGGATTGTCGATATTCATTCATTCCGGTCTGCTTAGCTTCGTAATTTGCCATTGGTAAGATAACAGAGTGAAGAGAAAGTTTGTTTCATGCCTTTCTCAATTAGGTTAGTTCGAAAGTAACATGATTAGATTTGACCTGAATAGATCGCACAATATGTATTTGTTTGCATTTGTTTTTCTAAATTAAGATTCACTTATAATAACCAATGGGGGATTTGTTTCTTAGA
The DNA here is from genome assembly GCA_903632075.3 of Acanthosepion pharaonis. Classification (NCBI taxonomy): domain Eukaryota; kingdom Metazoa; phylum Mollusca; class Cephalopoda; order Sepiida; family Sepiidae; genus Acanthosepion; species Acanthosepion pharaonis. Next base: position 542,319 of record CAHIKZ030000138.1, read on the forward strand.
AACGTTTCCATTATTTTAACAAAGGACGAGTCAAAGCATGACCCGATGTCGGCATATTAAACGTGATGTTTGAGTTCATACTTTAAAATTAGCCAAAAATAATAAGTAAAATTTAGCCAGGATATGAATCATGATGAGATACAAAATAAAATCTACCTGTTTATGTTTGTGTCTGTTCATCTGTTCATATCTATCCGTTTCTCAAAAAGTTTTCATTATACTAAAAAGGAGAGGTCAGAGCGTTTCTTGATGTCTTCATATTTATCCTGATGCTTGAGTATTTTTTCTTTGACATTAGCCAAAAGTAATAAAGTTTGGTCAGCATTTCCATCGCAATAAAATCTATCCATATACATATCTATTTATCTATCCACCTACCTATGGTCATATTTATCTGAATATTGTTGACATCTATCTTTCTATTCATATGTTCTTATCTATTCAGATGTATCTGTTCATCTATCTATCTATCTATCTATCTATCTATCTATCTATCTATCTATATCCCTCCATGACCTACCTACTACCCTATCTATCTATCTATCTATCTATCTATCTATCTATCTATCTATCTATCTATCTATGTCTGTTGATATCTATCTATCTATCTATCTATCTATCTCAGTTTCTTCTATCTCAGTCTATTCATATCTATTTATCTATCTCAATCTGTTTATATATCTCTCTCTCACTATCTATCTATCTATCTATCTATCTATCTATCTATCTATCTATCTATCTATCTCATCCCATATCTATATGTCTCTCTGCTCATATCTATTTATCTTATCAGAAATTCATGACGAAGACATGAGAGACGCTGACGACGCGTCAATATTTTGTGAGAGGTCTCCAGATTAAGTGAGGAAGTATTCTATGCAGACATTTTGACAGCTCGACCCACATTCCCGCGCGCGCACGCACGCCCATATTAATATGCATATAGCCTGGGTCAAACGTACACAGAAAGACACACGCATACACACATGTAGGCGTATACATTAATGTACATACATACTAATACGAAAATACATACGCAAAGAGGAAAAAAGCATACGCACAAAGCTATATTCATTAATATAGACTGCCACATGAATTTACTCACATACACACAGACAAACATACAACAAAAATACCCACATTAGCATACCCCCCAACAACGATGCATAAACAAACACACATACGAAAACAGACAGTTATATTCGTATATATTTGAATCTAACAACTGTTACGCTGTTGTCGTTAACAAGCTTTTCTTGTAGTTAATACTGAGGAAATAATTTTATTTCCACTGTGTGTATGTATGCGTCTGCATGCTCATGTGTGTGCATGTGTGTGTGTGTGTGTGTATGTCTCCATTCTCATGTGTGTGTATATGTATGTGCGTGTGGGTCTGCATGCTCATATCTGTAAGTATGCGTCTGCATGCTCATGTGTGTGTGTGTGTTTTTGTATGTTTCTCCATGTCCATGTGTATGTATGTGTGTGTGTGTGTGTGTATGCGTGTGTGACTGCATGCTCATGTTTGTGTGTATGCGTCTGCATGCTCATGTGTGTGTGTATGCGTCTGCATGCTCATGTGTGTGTGTGTACGTTTCTCCATGATCATGTGTGTGTGCGCGTGTGTGTGCATATGTGTGTGTGTATGTATGCTCATGTCTGTGTGTATGCGTCTGCATTCTCATGTGTGTGTATATGTATATGTTTCTCCATGCTAACGTGTGTGTGTATGTGCGTATCTGTCTGCATGCTCATGTTTGTGTGTATGCGTCTGCATGCTCGTGTGTGTGTGTATGTTTCTCCATGCACATGTGTGTGTGTGTGTGTGTGTGTGCGTGTGTGTTTGTACACCATCCGCACATCCAAGCTTACAGTACCTGACATTCCCAAACGTCCACCCATCTAGGTATTGATCAGGTTCGACATTGCTTAACTTCGGTGATCGTATTGGAACCTGTGTCTCAACGTGATATGACCATAACTCCGAAACAATAAAAATGCCTTTCAGAAACTCACCAAAGTATTAAGAAAAAAGAAAATAGTGCTGAACTCCTATGTAATATCTTTTCTTTTTATGTGCCATGTCCTTTCAGGACGTAGACGATCATGGCTCTCCACCTCTCTCTATCCCTTGCAGCTCTCAGCAAGCTCCTTCCCTCTGCTTCCACCCCCCCAGACCACGTTCTGTCATCCACCTGCTCGTCAGGTATGTCACGCACTGTTTTCCCTTATCTCTCTTTCCCTCTATTCGACCCATGAGTATCAGATTCTCCAGGCCTTCCTTCTTCATTATGTGTCCTAGGAACTTCAGCTGCCTCTTCCTGATGTTAAGTATAAGCCTCCTCCTTCTTTGTCTCTCTTTCCCTCTATTCGACCCGTGAGTATCAGGTTCTCCAGGCCCTCCTTCATTATGTGTCCCAGAAACTTCAGCTGCCTCTTTCTGTTGTTAAGTGTAAGCCTTCTCCTTGTTTGTAACCTGCCTAAGACCTCATCGTTGCTCACATGCTCGGTCCAAGATATCCTCAGCATCCTTCTGTAGAACCACATCCCTGTCGCCTCGAGTATCTTTCTCATCCTTGAGGAAAACGTCCAACCATTGCAACGACTACTGGACAATTTCTTCACAGATGAATAGGAGACTTGAGACAACAGATTACATTTAAATAGTTGAAGATTATAGCTATCAGGGAAATAGGAAAAGGGGATGGAGTTCCACAGGCGAGAGGTGCGAGACATAAAGCTATTGGCGCAGAAGAGACGGCTTTATTTAACAGTTTCGACAGTCAAAGGTTGTGAGCGAGATGCCAGCCGAGTTGAGTGCTTAAATTCATGAAGTCTGGGAACCAGCGAAAGCAGCTCATAGGAGAAGTTATCATGAAAGGATTTGTAAAAAAAAGACAGAAGGAGGCGACGGCACGTCTGTGAGAGAGCGACTGCAAACGAGATGCCAGATCAGGGCCAATTACATTGCATATCCGTCTCTGGATCTTTTCTACATAAGGATCTTGAGAATACCATGAACGGAGCATGTAAGTAACGAGGAAGGTTTTAAAGAGGAGTGCTAAATTTCTATGTAATATCAGTCCTCCTATATACATTGTTGTCCTCATTTTTATTGTCATATTCACGACGTTTCGGCCGTTTCAGGTTATTGGAATTTCGAACTGAACCCTTTATTTTGACCACCAGAGAAGGTCCACGTGTCATGCCTTTACAAGTATTTGGTCACCACTACAGTAACCAGGTACTGAATTGACAACGCTTTGGGTCAAGTCATTGGATTCAACTAACGATTTTATCCTCAAGGACACATGGCTCAGTGGATAAAGGCGTTGGTTGGATTCAGTGACATGATCCAAAAAGTTGTGAGTTCACTATCTGGCTACTGCAGTGGTGAACAAAAAACTTGGAAGAGTTGAGTTGATTTAAAGGGAGATAACTGAGACATCCGAAAGAGGCATGGCATATGGAACTAGAACAATCTACCTCAGTGGACGAAATAAAATAAGTTCAGTTCGAAATTTCAATCACCTGAAGAAGGCTGGAGCGTACAACGGCCGAAACGTCGTGAATATGGCAACAAAGATGAGGAGAACAGTCCGAACAATGTAAATAATTACAATACCCCATTTTAGAATTATAGATTGATCCTGAAGAAGGCCGGAGCGTACAACGGCTGAAACGTCATGAACATGGCAACAAAGATGAGGACAACAGTCCGAACAACATAAATAGTATAAATAATTACAATGCCTCATCTCAAAAATATAGACATCAGTCCTCCTATATAACAGTGAATCCAAAACAATTTCCCCAAAAGAAGGCTTGTAGTGACAGATATGGTTCTATAGAAGGATGCTGAAAATACCACTTCCGGTCCCATGAATTTCTGATAAAGGATTCTCAACTTGTATTATGAGACAAGAAAGTTTCACGAGAAACAAATAGTGCTGAACATCTATGCAGTATCATTCATTCTATAAGGAAGGGAATGTTGGAAAATTTGAGTTTTGAGACGTAGTTCTACAGAAGGATGCTGAGCATAATATTGACAGAGTATGTAAAGAATGAGGAAGGTTTACGTATAACGCAAAGTTCTTCTGTCAGGTTCCAAGAGTTAAATCGAGCAGTTGCCTCACCCGGGTTTCTTCTGCACGTGACAACCAGCAGAGAGGATCTCCAGGGTCTCGTCTCGGGAAACAGCTACCCGATCCCGTTTTATAGGGGGTCTACGGGTAATTTTTGTCCGAGCCTACGGGCTCGGATACGTCACATTAAATTCGGCTTTGTGCCACATCTAACTGCTTGGGGCGGTTTGTAAATATCCTACAGTTGGACATTCGTCATAAGCAGTGCTGGTTAAACTCTCTGTCTCCGAGACGAGAAGATCCCCAGACGAGGTTATGTCGAAGGGCAGAGTTTCGTCTCGGGAAACAGCTACCTGACCCCGTTTTATACGGGGTCTACTGGTAATTTTTGGCCGAGGCTACGGGCTCGGATACTTCTAGCAATTGAATACTTCTCTACGCGCCGCTGACGAATCTTATATCTGTTGTTCTTGTTCTAAGTATTATCGTTCATTAGCAGCATTCATGAGGTGATTCTATTACGTAGGTTATAACAATGTGTTTGCCTACTTTTCATGCGTGTGACATCTTGTACAGCATATGAGCAAATTGAAAAAAAAACTGTTTAGAACAACCTGATATAGAATGCGTAAACGGGTCCAAAATGGCAAACCTTGCTGCACTGGGAAGAACTCTGATGACCCGAACAGAGTGTTATTCATGATGCCGGTCGTCTTCGAGTATAGAATCCAGAGGTTAGCAGTGAATATTTCGAAGACAGTAGGAAAGCGTAGTTCAGGTTAGCAGTGGATATCCCGGTAAAGTAGCAGAGCGTAGTTCAGTAGTTCTTCCTTCTGTTCCTCTTCGCCTGACAAGCTGGCACTGGACATTCGGGTAGAGTAGACAAAATGGCCGCCTTTATACACGACGGATTGAATGTTCTACGTCTTCTGATTGGTTAACCTTCTATTGGTGGACTATAAAGTGAGTCAAGTCATTTGAGCTAACTCACTAGTTATATATATACACAAAAAACTGTAACACAGAGTGGGGCTCATTTTGAAAGCGAGGGAAATGGAATTCTGTCAGTGATTGATAGTCTTTGTTTAAATCGCAATATAAGAGCAGAAAAGGCGTGAAGTTGCAAGTCTAAAAGGGTGAAGACTCCCCATTGCAACTCGATTCCTTAGACCCGCCATCAGGTAAGCGATGGCAAGTCGCTGTTTGACGTGCCGAGATCCGTCTTCTCCATCTCACTTTCCCTTCCTCAAAGAAACATCATTACAAACCCTTACCACTGAGATAAAGCGATGAAATGAAACCTAAGAAAATTATCCGATATTCGATCACTCTGTCATACACGGCCAGGAGCAGAAAAATTGTCGATAGACCACCGGAAGCCAGAGATGACAAGCGCTCCAACACAACTGATGAGATATTTGGCAATAATTTTTTTCTTGAGTAGTTTATATATATATATATATATATATATATATATATATATATATATACATATATATATATATATATATATATATATATATATATATATATATATCCCTCACTGATAGTACGCCATCTTACAAATCATGCGCAGTGCTTCCGGTGAGGGATAATGTGTATATTTATTAATATATACTTAATAGATGTGTTCTATTATATCTCGCACTGTTTTGTTAAGACCAGCACTACATGCGCGATATATATGCGGAGGGTCGTTTGGGGACCTTGTGGCACGTAGTGCATCAGGTCTCTGTATTCGGCCCTTCAAAAAGCGTGGATGGTCCTGCACGAAGCCTTCCCCACTATAATCTAATCTCATGTGCTGTTGTCGGGCTGTCGGTTTCTTAGGAACTGATCTATTTGACCCTCAAATGTCGAATTCAACGGGGGAGTCGAGTATATATATATATATATATATATATATATATATATATATATATATATATATATATATAATGACGCTAATTTCCCGACATAATTGTTGGTAAAAAAACCTGTTGAAAATACCCACGTATTATCGCTCACGTCCTTGACAAATTTAAAGCCGTTTTATTTCTGTTTGTGGTTTTGTTTTCTTTCTTGAAAGTTTTGGTAAAAAGGAAGAAGTGGACTCAAGAAACTATTAATAATATATATAATAATAAGAAATAATTAATAATATATATATATATATATATATATATATATATATATATATATATATATATATATTGAGTTCTACGTGGATTCTATCCTCTTGGAAATTTTTACATATATGTTTGTATATATATATATATATATATATATATATATATATATATATATATATATATATCTCTCGCCGATAGCACGGCTCAGAGTTTCATGCATAACGCCATCTTTACAAATCATGCGCAGTGCGTGAAAGGCTGAGTCGTGCTTCCGGTAAGGGATAATATGTATATTTATTAATATATACTTAATAGCTTTGTTGTATTATATCTCACACTGTTTTATTAACAACAGCTCTATATGCGCGATAAATATACGTCCCAAAACTTTGTCACTGAGATTTTATGTATTTAAGCAAAGTACGAGATTGATGGTAAGGTCTCATCATTTTACAGTTGAAATGCTTCGATGTGACACTAAGTTCTATGAAAATAGTTTCTTTATTTGCATTATTCGGACTATTGTCCTCATCTTTGTCGCCATATTTATCACAAAGTTTTGGCCGTTGTACGTGGTTGGAATTTCGAACTGAACCCCTTATTTCGCTCACTGGGGTAGACTGTTCTAGTTCCACGCGCCATGTCTGATGGATGTCAGTTATCAGTTATCTCCTGTTAATTTCCCTCTGAAAGTTCTCCACTGCCTTAACCGGGTATTGAACTCACACTCTTTGGGTCCTGTCACTGGATCTAACGACCGCCTTTATCCACTGTGCCATGTGAGAAACATTGTGATAAATATGGCGACAAAGATGAGGACAATAGTCCGAATAATGTAAATAATGTACATAATATCTCATCTCAGAAATATAGACAGTTTCTTATTTCGCACTTCTCACTTGTGGAAACTTCTTCTGTTTCTTGAATTCCCAATCATCTTCGATCTTCGAAAATGTAAATGCAATGTCAATCGTGTTTTTTTCTCATATATTCCTAATAACACATTTCGCCTTAGTGACTTTATTGCCTTACACAGGGGGAAATGATTAACAAAATTTACTCTTGTAAAGATAAAGCGTAGTAGAAGGAGACAATACTTTCGGTAAGGGCCATTTCTATAACCAATTCCTTAACGTTGTTAGAAATTGAAGCCTGGAGTGGATTTCTGACCGAATAGACGTTCTAACCTCATTTAAAATACAAACTTTCATCATGGCGGGAGAAAATTGGAGGGGTGGGTGGGTCCGATCGATAATGACAAAATGATAATATTGGAAGAAAATGAGTAACTACTGACACCGAGGTTCGAGCGTGACACTCTGTACTTATAAATATATGTTTTACTCCCGGTGTATAAATAGCGGTGTCAGGCTACTGACTGCAGTGATCATTGAGTGATGATTGAGTGGAACTATCCAGTCGAATTAGTGTGAATTATTGTGCATCAATGATTTCGGTTTTGATTTAGGATTTACCGGACGTTAATCCGAGTCGCTCTACTAACAAGGTATTCACTGAATTGGTTAATTATCTTTGCTTGACTGTTACTTCTTTGTTCTTGTTAAGTATTTATTTACGGTTGTAATTAAATACTGTTTTATTTTAAAATTGAAGTCTTGAGTTATACTTAATTATTAATGGCCACTCTACGTCACAAAAAAGTGACAAGTATATATCTCGCTATAAAAAAAATCTGTGAGCAAAATGCATGTTGTCATTCCTTTCTTTTACTTATTCTGTTCCGTTCGTGTATTAAGGTGTTAATATATCACGGATACACTAATGTATATAATGGGAAAAAATGCAAATTGGAAAGTTTTTTTTTTTTTTTTGCCGAGCACCGCTACAAGGTGTTTTTAGATAAATATTTTATAAATATTAGCTTATAGTAATACTAATTGTTTAGTCAATGAATGTTTTATGTAGGTAAAGCATAAATATCATAATTATCATTTGCATTCATTGCCAATATATCTTACTATAAGAATGCACTGTAAATTATGAAACAACGTAATTTTCTATAGAAATGCATTACCAATATTTTACTATAGAAATGCATTGCCAATAATTTTTTTGCCAATATTTTTCTAAAGGATTTAAATTTACAATAATAGTTTTTTTACTATGTAAATAAATTGCCAATAATTTTTTACTATACAAATGCATTACCAATAATTTTTTTTTACTATAGAAATGCATTGCCAAAAGTTTTTTTTTTGCCAGTGATATTTTCTCTTAGGATTTAAATTTACAATAATGTTTTTTTTTTACTATGGAAATAAATTACCAATAATTTTTTACTATAGAATTGCATTGCCAATAATGTTTTTTACTATGGAAATGAATTACCAATAATTTCTTTTACTATCGAAAATATTGCCAATAATTTCTTTACTATAGAAATGCTTTGCTAATGGTATTTTTAGTATAGAAATTACATTTCCAATAATGTTTTTTTTACTAAGGAAATACATTGTCAATAATTTTATTACTATAGAAATGCATTGCCAATAATATGTTTATTTTACGATGGAAATGAATTGTCAATATGTTTTTTACAATCGAAATACATTGCCAATAATTTCTTTACTATAGGAATGCATTGCCAAAGATATTTTTACTATAGAAATTACATTTCCAATAATGTATTTTTTACTATGGAAATACATTGCCCATAATTATTTTTTAATATAGAAAAGCAGTGCCAATGAATTTCTATAGAATATATATTTCCAATAATGTTTTTTAACTATGGAAATACATTGACAATATTTTTCTTTTACTATAGGATTGCATTCCCAATGGTATTTTTGTACGATGGAAATGCATTGACAATAATTTTTTTACTATAGGTATGCATTGCCAATGGTATTTTTATATAGAAGTTACATTTCCAATGTTTTCTTTTTATTATTTATTTATTAAGGAAATACATTGCCAATAACTTTTGTTACTATAGAAATGCATTGCCAATGAAATTTTTCTATTGAAGGCACATTTCCAATAAAGTTATTTTTACTATGGAACTATATTGCCAATAATTTTTTACTATAGAATTGCATTGCCAATGATGTCTTTTTTTTTACAATGGAAATCCTTTGCAATTATTTTTTTTACTTTCAAAAAACATTGCCAATAACTTGATTACTATAGAAATGCATTACCAATGATATTTTTACTATAGAAATTACATTTCCAATAATGTTTTTTACTATGGAAATGCATTACCAATAATTTTTTTTTACTATAGAATTCATTGCCAATAATTTTTATTTACTATAAAATTACATTGCTAATATTGTTTTACTATAGAATTGCATTTTCAATATTTTGTTTTACTATAGATGTGCACTGCCAGTAACTTTTTACTATAGATGTGCATTGTCAATATTTTTACTATAGATGTGCACTGCCAATATTTTTTTTACTATAGAATTCATTGCCAATATTTTTTTACTATAGAAATACATTGCCAATAACTTTTTACTATAGATGTACACTGCCAATTATTTTTTTTGTTATAGATGCGCATTGCCAATAATTTTTTAATTTTTTTTTTCTATAGTAAATCTAAAACATCGTTTCATGAAATGCTTCGAGGCTATAAAGTTGTCAGTGAATCTTCAACGTTGAAGGAATCATTAAATTCTTGACTAGATGACACTGTGTTGATCAAATCAAAAGATAAACCGATTGCGACAAGTCTGGTGAATCTGCCAGCCGAGAAAGAATTTCAAATCTTAACGCCATTATGGGTTTTTGGGTCGATAAAGCAACTTCTGAACAAAAATTCTCATGCGTGACGACTGTAACACCTCGACGGAAATGAGAATATCCTACTTTTATTATTATTCTTCAAAGTCTTCCGGAATCTATCTGATGTAATGAATATGCATACAGCTGGGTTCCCCACCCACAGTAATATGATTGGCTGGTGTCAGCCATAAATACAGACTGATGTGGAGGTACATGGACTATGCCTATAGTCTTCACCTATTTCCTACCACTACGACGAGGACAAATATCTCCCTTTCTGGGTCATATCAGAAGACTAATCCCAAATTCAAGGAGCATTTCTACTCTGAATCACACAACTAGTTGAAAAGTACTTCCATCCATGACAAATTTCTGGTCAATTTCAATGCATGTCCATGTTGCAATGCATCAGCATGGAGTAGTTTAATCAGAAAGCATAGTTTTTGATATAATGAATATGCATACACAAGGTTCCCCCTCACAGTAATATGATTGGCTGGTGTCAGCCATAAATACAGACTGATATTGAGGTACAGGACAACGCCTATTGCCTACCACTACGACGAGGGCCAGTCCATTACGGTTACCTGCTAGATTGTCCTACTCGGTTACAGTAGTCCAAAACCACTTTGCTACTTCGAACAAACATATCCCTTTCCCTTACCTTACATATTTAGAAATCTACCATTCGTACATGTATTGCTGGCACATCTGGTCTTCTGTTTCTGACATGTATTTAGATATTCTTGATAAAATCCAAAACAAGAATCTGCAATTTTATTGGACCTGGCCTGGCATCTCAACTTCAGTCAATTCCGCTCCCCTACCGCCGTAGAATATCTTCGCTGACATTTCTATAAATATTTTCATGGTAATTGTTCCAGGCTATCCTCTTTGGGATCTAACCTTATGAATTTAAGCGCAGTACTAGATTGGCGGAAAGGTCTCATCATTTTAGAGATGAAATGAGAGATAACCGTAAGTTCAATGCTAGTAGTTTCTTCTCTAGCAATTCTTGCCTATGGAACTGTTCTGGTTTCCGGCTTTCTAGTCTTTTTTGTTCAAAAATCTAAATGCTATGTCAGTCGTTATCTTCTATTTTATTAATTACAGTTCTTTTTCTTATTTTATATACTGAGAGGAACTTAGTTAAAATTTCTGGCGTGATCAGTTTGAACAAGGCCATTAGACAAACACTCGGCCACGATGGCTTGTGACTTCGTGCTAACACAACCATCGACAAACATTTCGGTCTATTCAATTTCACCCACAAGGCTTGGGTCAACCCGTAGTGTATTTTCAGAGACTTTCCAAAACATCGCACACTGAGATCGCTTCCCCAGGCTGCTAATATCATTCCTGACATCAACCATGGTGACATTTAAATTCGGGTTTCATGTTCTGAAAGCGCACATTCTAACGATATCCAAAAAGTTCGCCCGATTCTTCACTGAGGAGACGACTTGCCTCAACTGCATTTGAGCCATATTGAGAGTAATGTCGGACAGTAGCAATTCGTTGATTCTGATTTAGTCTAAAAGCCACGTTCCTGAAGCCTCGAAAACCAATCTACAATAAAATAAAAACTGAAATAATAAAATAAAACAGACACAAATAAAAATTAGAGCGAAGCTTTTTGGACTCTCTGCATGTACGTTTGAAGACCAATCTGCAATAAATAAAAACTGCAATAATAAAATAAAACAAAAGTAATTAAAAATAGAGCGAAGCTTTTTGAACTCTCTGTATATATGTCCGAAAATAACGGGCCTAGTGTCACGAAGAATTTATTTCAATTCCAAACTTCGAATTAATCGCCCTCGTGTCTAATGGTACCTGTCCATTATTCATTAATATTCACCACCCATTTAAAAACATTAAAATTACTATTTGATAATTTTTTATTTTTTCATATAAAAAATTGATTTCTAATGCAAAACAAGTTCAGTGTTCACTGCCTTTAACACTAACCCTAACATATTTTATACTTCTAGCAGTTTGTAAATATAATATCATAGTAGAAAATGGACGGAACATATCATACTATAAAAGAAAATGGACGGTATGTATCATAATGTAATAGAAAATGGACGGTAGATATCATACTATAATAGAAAATGGATGCTAGATATCATACTATAGTATATAATGGACGGTAGATATCATACTATAATAGAAAATGGATGCTAGATATAATACTATAATAGAAAATGGATGGTAGATATCACACTATAATAGAAGATGGGCGGTAGATATATTATAGTACAAAATGGATGATAGGTATCATACTATAATAGAAAATGGACGGTATATATCATACTATAATAGAAAGTGGATGATAGATATCATACTATAACAGAAAATGGATTGTAGATATCATGCTATAATAGAAAATGGACGGTAGATATCATACTACAATAGAAAATGGACGGTAGATATCATACTATAATAGAAAATGGATGATAGATATCATATTATAATAGAAAATGGACAATAGATGTCATACTATAATAGAAAATGTATCGTAGATATGCTATAACAGAAAATGGATGATAGATATCATACTATAATCGAAAATTGACGGTAGATATCTTACTATAATAGAAAATGGACAATAGATATGATACTATAATAGAAAATGTATCGTAGATATCATACAATAACAGAAAATGGATGATAGATATCATACTACAATAGAAAATTGACAGTAGATATCATACTATAATAGAAAATGGACGGTATAGTATAATACTGTATGCTTAGTGTTATTGTTTTAGATGTGGAAGGTGAAATCAAGCTACCAGGTTGCTGAACCTGTCGATGGTATGATCTCACAACGTAGGCCGTCATCGAAACGGGAGTTAAGAGACTGACATAACGAACATAAATGAATGGAGTCATCTATTTATGTAAATAAGCGGAGTTAAACGTATTTGAGGAGAGTCGGCATTAGGTCTTAGCCGGGCGCTAAGCTCTTCGTGCTTGTTGAACGCTCTGTCTTTTGGCAGAGAGGATACCAGACGAGACTTGTGCCACATCGTGCTCTGTGGGGAGCTTGGGCAAATACCAAGTTAGCATTAGGTCTTAGCCGCTTTCTAAGCACTTAGTGCTAGTCGTACTCTCTGTCTTTGGGCAGAGAGGAACTCAGACGTGGCTATGCCGAAGAGCAGAGTCTTGTCTGTGTAGCTAGACAAACCCGATTCTATTCATACGGGGGTCTACGGGAATTTTTTGCACGAGCCTACGGGCTCGGAACGCCCCACGTTAAAATGAATGTTTTTATTTTTTTTTGCCATACCTCGCTGTGTGGGGTACTCGAGTAAATACCGAGGTCTTAGCCGACGTGGCTATAACGAATGGAGGTGGACAAATCCGATCCCGATTCTACGGGGAATTTTTACCGGTGCCTACGGGATCGGAAAAAATCCACGTTAAACCAGCCTTGTGTCACATCCCGCTATGTGGGGAGCTCTGGTAAATACCAAGTTAGCATTAGATCAATTGCTAAGTGTACTTTCGTGTAGTAAACCTTTTATTTCATTACTTACCTATGAGTTTGTATTCCTTATTTATTTCTAATCGTACGAGATCCGCTCTTTCAACGTGATATGGCCGTAAACCTGTCAATTTAGGACATAAATGAATGGAATCGTCCATTTATAATGGTCCACTCTGCGGGGAGCTCGAGTAAATACCGACTCAGCATTAGGTCTTAGCCGCGCGCTAAACTCTTAGTGCTTGTTGAAGTCTCTGCCTTCGGTGAGAGAGAAACCCAGGCGAGTCTATGCCGAAGGGCAGAGTCTCATCTGGGAATGTAGACAAACCGAATCCTATTTATACGGAGTCTACGGGGAATGTTTTCCCGGGTTTACGGTCTGGGGAAAACCCACGTTAAACCGGCCTTGTGACACATCCCGCTCTGTGGGGAGCTCAGATATATACCGAGTTAGTATTAGGTCACTCTGCTTGTCGACGCTAGCCTCTGGCAGAGAATCATAAAATACATGAATGGAATCGTCCGTTTATAATCATCCACTCGAGTAAATACCGAGTCAACATTAGGTCTTAGCCGTGCGCTAAGCTCTTAGTGCTTGTCAAACACTTTGTCTTCAGGCAGAGATGAACACAGACGAGGCAGAGGCTCGTCTGGGGGAAATAGACAAAACCAAGCCCATTATTACGGGGTCTACGGAGAATTTTTGCCGGGCCTACGGGCTCGGAAAAAAACAAACACATTAAACCAGCCTTGTGGTACATCCCGCTCTGTGGGGAGCTCTGGTAAATACCGAGTTAGCATTAGGTCAATTGCTAAGTGTACCTTCGTGTAGTAAACCTTCTATTTCATTATTTACCCACAAGTTTGTCTTCCTTATTTATTTCCCTCTGTTATCTCGAAAAGACGAGAGACAACAGTTGGTGACGAGGATGAGATATACAACAGTTGGTAGCGAACGATTCAAGTACAACACACCCGCGCCTCACAACCGGACGCATTTTATTGACTAATATGCAGCCAGAGAAGTCAAATTTAACTAATAAGTTGGCGTGTCATCCAACTGAGAGAGTGCGAGGACACCATAGAAATTTTAGCGATCAAGGCAGCCAACTTTCTTGTCTTGCGAATGAAGAGGAGCCATCGGCTTCGTCGTTCTTATTCAATCCAGTATGAAGAAATAACTCATCCTCCATTTTCTATTTTTTTTGCTCTGGTCGCATAATATTCAATATGCTCTAACCAGATAGAAACGAATGGCGGCAGTCTAAATAACATTTTGTGGCCACCAATAAACTAAGATATTAAATAGAGAATAACCAACGACATAAAAATATTGACAATAACGTTTCCTACCTCAAGATAACACTTCAAAGTTTTGACGAGACCATTTCACAGTCAAAAGATTTTGCTCGCCTGGCGGCCATCTTGTTCGCAAAGCAGAGACTGTCACGGTTTCCGCTGGGCAGCACAAAAGCACATCTCATCACCAAAAGAAATTGCTCTCTACATATATCACGAAGAAACCAATAAATGCTAATCTGGTTAAAGACGGAGCAGTAGATTGACAAATGGAATCAACCACTAGTGTTTGCTTAATAACCATAGCGAATAAATTTAGCATATAGGGTTCGATTTCTTTTCACTACTGTAATAAAACAGAAAAAAAGAAATTTAGAAATATAATATATATTGTGTATATTTAGGCAGCAATTTTTCATTAATGCATGTTTCATTAAATAATATAGACAAGTTTTGTCTATTTGTTTTAAGTAAGTTCCTTTCATATTGTCTGATAAGCTTAATAACATTATCATTGAAAGACGAAAGGAAATCACCATATTGATACATGTTTTAATCCTATCTAAGCTTTTGGCTTACATAAGCCATTATCAAAGATGACAATTATTTTTCAATATATCAACTAATACACGGACAAACAATAATGATAGTCTGTTTTTGTTGCATGAAAAATTTCAAAGCACCGACTAACTCGTGTATACGAGATGCGGAAGCGAAAATCGCGTCGCAGCTCGTGACGTCACATATGACAACGCGAAAGTGAAAACGAGAAGTATTAAGCATGGGAAGCCGTTGATATAAACCAATGGCTTCTGTTATCAATTATAGGCATTTAAGAATATTTGTGAAGGTTTCGTAGTTTATTTTGTTCAGGTTAGGTTTCAATTGTTTTATGTATATAGCTTCAAGAATTTTTAGTTTTTGTTTATTGTTTTCATGTTTAAGTATAGTTGTGTTTTCTACAAGGATTTTCTGGAATTGTATACGCGGTCAGACATGTTCTTTGTAATTTTTCCTGCAACAAAACAGAATATCATTATTGTTTGTCCGTGTATTGGTTGATATATTGAAAAATAATTGTCATCTTTGAAAATGGCTTATGTAAGCCGGAAGCTTAGATTGGATTTAAACATGTATCAATATGGTGATTTCCTTTCGTCTTTCAAAGATAATGTTATTAAGCTTATCAGACAATATGAAAGGAACTTATTTAAAATAAATAGAAAAAACTTGTCTATATTATTTAAAGAAACATGCATTAATATATATATATATATATATATATATATATATATATATATGTGTGTGTGTGTGTGTGCGTGTGTGTGTGCGTGTGTGTGTGTATATATATTTTACATCGCTGCACAAAAAGCTCTTTATTTAGGAACTTTAAAATAGTTCCTCATCAGGCGATATTGTATAACTTATGATGAAAATGATTTACTAGAGTAATCAGAAAACAATTTGGTAGTTCCTTTGAGAGTTAAAAAGGATGGCGTGAAAAACAAAATTCTAAAATTAAACAACACATTTGTGGGCTTGTCTTCATTAATCAGACTGGATTCCTAATCAGTCTGTTCTTTCTCTTTATATATATATATATATATATATATATATATATGGCTGTGTTTTTTTTGTGCTATTTTAATTTTGAACCATGAATCACCGTCCATCCCATGAGCATCTGTATAAATTTATAAATAAACAATAGGCTACATCTCGTGCCCGATGAGTTGGGCAACCAACGAAACTCGAGTCGCACGTCAAACGTAGGTATATGCGTATTTATAAATACATATTTCTTATCTCTGTCTAACCACCTCGAGGACTATTATGTCTACACCTCTTGGCAAAATTTGGTAATTATTTATTTGCTTAACAGCGTATGCACGCCAGCACGCGCGTATCCGGTCGCTAATATCTAGTTATCTCATTTACCTACCCCCCAATTTATATATATATATATATATATATATATATATATATATATATATATATATATATTTATGGAAATTGAGATTAAAACCCAGCTAAGTTCTCGTTTGAAAAAGAAATGCGTTTTCCATCTCATTTTTTTACCGAGCATTCTATTTTTTCTATTAACATTTAATATTTTATATTTACACAAGCTCTACACCTGATATTGATCACTCTAACTCATGAATATAGCATACCTTAAAATTATATTTTTGTAATATATTACATGCGATGTTATTTTAGTGGATGCACGTGCTTGAGTAGACGTCCCGTTGTTTTTTTTGTTTTGTTTTTTTAAACGTGAATTACGCCTATCTGCCTGCGCTTTCAATATACTTAATAATCCGCACCCCACCCCTTCTGTAGGAGAAACCACCGTATGATCCACATTCAGTATAAATAATTTTTTTTTGTCAGCGATGGTCATGCTCGTGTGACAGCCATTATGGGTGGTAAGAATTTAATCAAATAATTTTCATTAAATTTAACTGACAAGAGAACTGGTTACCTTCTTTTTCTTTTTTTTTTTTACTAAAAATGAAGAAAAGAGAAAAAGAAAGAGAGAGGAGAAGGGAGAATAAGAGTGAGTGGGGGAGTCGAAAAGAGAGTGATGGCGAAGAAAAAAGAGAGAAAGAGAGGAAGAGGATAGAGAATGACGAGAGAAAGAGAGATAGAGAAAGAGGTGAATGAAAGAATCCAAGAGAGCCAAGATGGTATTATGCAAGTGCACGCCTGTAGGTATCTGCTGCACTGACCTAAGTCTGGCACAAGAAACTAGTAGTGAGCAAAAAAACTGACATTTAACAACAGTCGGCGAGACGAGGTTGTTGCCTATTGCTCAAGGGCATGCGCCCTCTGTGTCTAGCTGTGTAAAATAATTAAATTTAATTAAGCCTCGCTTCTTATCTGACTTTTGCTTCCAGAACTGGCTGTTCGAGACAAATTAACTTATCCGAGCATGCGCACAGAATGCAGAAATAGTTTGTTAAGGGAAAGGGAATAAGAAACTTGAAGAATCAATAATGTAACAAAAAAAAAAAAAAAAAGAGAGAAAAAACTTATAAAACGAGAAAAGAAGCAAGACAAAAGAAAAAAAAGAGGATAAAAAAACCAAAAAAAACAACAACAACAAAAAAAACTAACTATTCTTTTCCGGTTGGAATGCGCCATTTCTTGAGTCCACTTCTTCCTTCTTACCAAAACTTTCAAGAAAGAAAACAAAACCACAAACAGAAATAAAACGGCTTTAAATTTGTCAAGGCCGTGAGCGATAATACGTGGTTATTTTAAACAGGTTTTTTTTTTACCACGTATTATGTCGGGAAATTAGCGTCATTATATACATACATACATACATACACACACACACACACACACACACACACACACACACACACACATATATATATATATATATATATATATATATATATATATATATATATATCGCGCAGGTAGTGCTGCTGTTAACAAAACAGTGCGAGATATAATACAACAAAGCTATTAAGTATATATTAATAAATATACATATTATCCATTACCGGAAGCACGACTCAGCCTTTCACGCACTGCGCATGATTTGTAAGATGGCGTTATGCATGAAACTCCGAGTCGTGCTATCAGTGATGAATATATATATATATATATATATATATATATATATATATATATATATATATATATATATATTTATTTATGTAAGTAAATATATGGATATAGATCCGACAGTATGAAGAAAAAATATATACGGAAAAAACAAACAAAAAATCCTTATATACAATTATGCTGTTTTAATGTTAATATGTCAACGTCGGATGTTTCGGTCTAATAAACCATCTTCAGGACATATTCATAAATTATAACATTATCAATACAACATGACAAAGACGATGTACATAAGAACAAGACTTATCCAAACAAATAACTGAAAGTTTTATAAGATCAGCGCTTCGTTTAAAACATGGTCATGTTGTCGTCACGTGGGCGACGCTGTGAAAACGTATTCCTAAAATTTGAGTATTTTGAATAAAAAATGAAAAGAATTCTATTTTAAACTAAAATTTATATGTACGCTTGTCGAGCATTAATCTCGCTAGAAAAGGGGAAATATTAAAGAAGCCAGGTCTAGTATTCACCGTGCGTGAAGATTTTAAAATATTTTCATAATAAAAATCTTAAGCGGATTTATGAAGCAGGCATAATATCCATCTCACGCACGGTGAATACTAGACCTGGCTTCTTTAATCAACCTGGAAGGGTCATCATTTTGTGATCCGGGTAAATTAATGTCCTAGATGACTAATCGACATTCAAATACCACACCATGTCAGCAGCATTTACACGGCACAAACAGGAAATTCTCCCCCACCACTCCCCAAATTCCAATGAGGATAGTCGCTTCCTTTCCGCCATGATCAAAACTTTAAGCTGGTTCTTAAAGAACAAGAACAGTCAGGTACTTCAACGTGGTATAATAGCGAGGAAGCTTATTTCGCTCGATCAAATACGACTGAGTAGTGTGCTTGACCCATACTGGACGCTCCACATTTTCGGCCTTGTGCCATAGATTAGAAAATTTTTTGTGCACTTTGATGTGGTGCAATGGTTAGCGTGCTTGTCGTAATCGATCAGATAAGACTGAGTAATGTGTTTGACCCATACTGGATGCTCCACATTTTCGGCCTTGTGCCAAAAATTAGAAAATCTTTTGTTCACTTCGATGTGGTGCAATGGTTAGCGTGCTTGTCGTAATGGATCAGATAAGACTGAGTAATGTGTTTGACCCATACTGGACGCTCCACATTTTCGGCCTTGTGCCCTAGATTAGAAAAACTTTTGTGCACATGGATGTTGTGCAATGGTTAGCGTGCTTGTCTTAATGGATCAGATACAACTGAATAGTGTGTTTGACACATACTGGGTGCTCCACATTTTCGGCCTTGTGCCAAAGATTAGAAAATGTTTGGTTCACTTCGATGTGGTGCAATGGTTAGCGTTCTTGTCGTAATGAATAAGATAAGACTGAGTAGTGTGTTTAACCCATACTGGATACTCCACATTTTCGGCCTTGTGCCATAGATTAGAAAATCTTTTGTGCACTTCGATGTGGTGCAATGGTTAGCGTGCTTGTCGTAATGGATCAGATAAGACTGAGTAATGTGTTTGACCCTTACTGGATGCTCCACATTTTCGGCCTTGTGCCATAGATTAGAAAATCTTTTGTGCCCTTCGATGTGGTGCAATGTTTAGCGTGCTTGTTTTAATCTTTCAGATAAGACTGAGTAGTGCGTTTGAACCATACTGGGTGCTCATTTTCGGCCTTGTTCCATAGATTAGAAAATCTTTTGTGCACTTTGATGTGGTGCAATGGTTAGCGTGCTTGTCTTAATCGATCAGATAAGACTGAGTAGTGTGTTTGACCCATACTGGGTGCTCCAGATTTTCGGCCTTGTGCCATAGATTAGAAAATCTTTTGTGCACTTCGATATGGTGCAATGTTTAGCGTGCTTGTCTTAATCATTCAGATAAGACTGAGTAGTGCGTTTGACCCATACTGGATGCTCAATTTCGGCATTGTTCCATAGATTAGAAAATCTTTTTTGCACTTTGATGTGGTGCAATGGTTAGCGTGCTTGTCTTAATCTTTCAGATAAGAGTAGTGCGTTTGACCCATACTGGATGCTCCACATTTTCGGCCTTGTGCCATAGATTAGAAAATCTTTTGTGCACTTCGATGTGGTGCAATGGTTAGCGTGCTTGTCTTAATGGATCAGATACGACTGTGAATTCTTATATATATATATGCCTCTATATGTGTGCGTTTGTGTTCCTCAAAGAATTCAAAGCCATAATATATAAATAGCGGTTAATGGCGCAGAAAAACACACGATGGAATAAAAATGCTATGAATTTATATATATGCTTAAGAGATTTTTTGTCAAGAAAGGCCGGAACTATCTGATCCAATCTTAGAAGAGAGCTAGAAATTTGATAGGGTTTATTGTCGCTTGATTCTCGAAAACGGTAATCAGGAAATGTTAACGTGAAGAGGCCAAGCGTATTAAACGTTTGAATATTAATCCACCTGTGAAACGGAAGATATTGAATTCAATATTTTGTCTTTGCAAAAAGATTTAAGAATTTTCTCCCTCTTCTCATGTTTTCCATAAATTCAGATCAAGCGGAAAAAATTCCTTTTATTTGGTAAAATCCGACAGAAAAAGCTCAAGATTTTTCAACAATTGATTTCTAATGAACTTACATGTTGCCGAAGAATGTTTAAAATTAGAAAAACTTCAACGAGCAAACTGTAAATTCATTGGAGAATGTTCTTCTATGACGATATCATTAAGAGGTTTTCAATTTGAATGGATTTTACAGTTGTTATTTATTCTCGGAATAACTGAGGCCAGTATTGAAAACGAAAAGAAATATATAAATAAGAAAAAAATGCTTTTAAAATCTAAAATAAATAAATAAATGTAATCAACTTAGAATTTTACTACACAAAAGACATCTTTAAAAATATTTACTTCTTAAAATTACCATCGACTAATTTTTGTTTCTTTGGCCACTGAAAAGAAATCTTGTAAATATTCCCTCGTCCGGCATATGGCATGAAATGTCTGTGTAACATAATCATTAAACAGACTAAGTCTCTCATATGTATTTTTAAAAATCATTTCACTCCAGGCAAGGCAATAAAGCCACTAAGACGCAAGGTGTTAATGTGTGTTGGAGAATATGAGAAAAAACATTATTAAGGAGAGAGAACACAAAAAGAACAAAAATTAAGAAGGCAGAAGATTGCATTTAAGTTTTTGATGGTCAACGTTGACACGGAAGCAAGAAGCCGGAAGTAATTTCAACGAGCGAGAAGTGCGATAGAAGAAACTCCTACTATAGAACTTACGGTTACATCTCGCCATTTCAACAGTAAAATGATGAGACCTTGCCGCCAATCTAGTACTGCGATTAAACTCGTAAAGTCGAGATACCATAGATGAAAGTTCATCAGAAGTATCACCATGAAAGTATTTATAGAAAAGACACAGTGAAGCTTATTTATGGCGGTGGGAAAGTGACTGAAGCCGAGATGCCAGGTCAGGACCAATAACATTATTTATGCAGTTCTGAACTTAGTCAATTAATATAGGTGAGTAGATTCGAACATTGATTCTTCTTTTCGTGAGGATGTAGTAAACGCTTCCTTCTTTCCTCTTGGGTGGGTGCTTATATATCCTCCTGTCATTGGCCGTTCCAAGTGAGCTCACTCTAAGCGCAGCTAGGTTGACCCCTTGTTTACATGTTGGAAGCAGCCACTAACATCTTTTGGGGTGGGGATCTGTACTTGGTGTCTAGGAGATTATCCTTCTGATTAATCTTCTGATACACCTGACTTCTCTGATGGTCTGGCTAGAGACTAAATGCAAAATCATTCTGTTATCATCTGACTTAGAAAGTATGGGATCTGAAGTTTAATATTATCAGCTCAAATACCAAGGGTCCGTCTCCCAGGTAATATCTCTATCTAGAGAGAAGCCAATGATATTACCTGATGTCTGAGGAGTACATTAATGGGGAAATAAGGAGGCTACGGGAAAGTTTTTTTCCTCTTGACGCATGTATGCTTTATCTCCCAGTTTAAACTCGGCCTTGTACCATATTTCGTTCGAGGAGTCTAAGCTCAAACCCTAGCGTATGAGGTGCTTGAAAGAGCACATGCCGAGGGGGCTTAGGTAATTTTTTCTTCAGTGCATGCACGGGAGGTTCCCACTTTAAACCTAGACTTGTGCCGCATTCCGTCCTAGTGGGCGTACGGATATGTAACCTTCCTTACCGGAAGTTAAAGTTAGCGGAAGTTAAAACCTAATATAATATACTCAATCCCCAGAGGCCGTCTCCTCTGGCAGAACTTCTTTAGGAGAAGTCTCCTGTTCTGGTATCTCGTCTACAGTCGCTCTCCCACAGACGTGCCGTCGCCTCCCTCTGTCTTTTCTACAAATACTTTCACGGTAACTGCTCCGACGAGCTACTTTCGCTAGTTCCCAGACTGCATGAATTTAAGCGTGCTACTAGGCTGGCATCACAATCCCACCCTTTCACTGTTGAAACGGTTAAATGTGGCTGTCTCTTCTACTTCAATAGCTTCATGTCTCGCACTTCCCGTCTGTGGAATTCCCTTCCTATTACTTGTTTCCCTGATAGCTATAATCTCCAACTATTTAAATGTAATGTCAATCGACATCTCCAGATGCCCTGACCTACTCCTTGCCCTTCTCGTCATCGTTTCCTCAATCACGCCTCTGTATTCTCGCTCCCACTCTGTAACCAATTGCGTCTTGGGTTTATCTCTGCCGCACTAGGTACAAGTGCCGAGGTGGTTTGAACAATTTTGTCCTTAGTCTATGGACTTATGCAATATTCAGTTCCAGGAGTCTGAGGTTTATCTCTGCCGCCCTAGGTACAAGTGTCGAGATGGTTTGAACAATTTTGTCCTTAGTCTATGGACTTATGCAATATTCAGTTCCAGGAGTCTGGGGTTTATCTCTGCCGCCCTAGGTACAAGTGTCGAGGTGGTTTGAACAATTTTGTCCTTAGTCTATGGACTTATGCAATATTCAGTTCCAGGAGTCTGGGGTTTATCTCTGCCGCCCTAGGTACAAGTGTCGAGGTGGTTTGAACAATTTTGTCCTTAGTCTATGGACTTATGCAATATTCAGTTCCAGGAGTCTGGGGTTTATCTCTGCCGCACTAGGTACAAGTGCCGAGGTCGTTTGAACAATTTTGTCCTTAGTCGATGCAGCCCTGAAATATTCTGTCCGAGGGGGTTAAAGTTAATCTTTGTCGCACGAGGTGCCCTGAAAAGACAATTGCCGTGTTGGTTTTCAAATGTGTAATGTCTGGTGAATATAGGAAAAGATTCGAAACTTTCCCGACAAGTTGTAATAAATTTTTGCTTTGTCACAAAAAGATGTGATCAAAATCCATGTTATTTTTTTTTTATACAAATACTATACTTGTATGTTTCGTAACGTTGGGCACATGGCCGAGTTGTTAGAACGTTCGTATTCTGACCGGGTTCGAATCTCACCATGGTCGATTTGTTGATGTTATCGGACTGGAGGGGTCGATCGCAGCGTACGGCACCTTAGGAAAATACCTGCAAACAATACCACGGGTTGATCCAAGCCTTGTAAGTGAAATTGGGTACACGGAACCCTTGGGATCCGTCGATAGCTGTGCTAGCACGAAGTCACAAGTCATCGGGACCGAGGACTTGATCGCGATGGCCTTGTTGATTACGCTAGATATCACTCTCTTTCCCAGAAATTGTAACTAAGTTCTTCTCAGGATAGTTGCAGTATAAACCACAGGTGGGCTCTGTGGCTGTTGAACAGACGCAAATGACCCTGAGCAAGCAGTAGGGATTGGCTAGCCGCGCGTAGATGTGTATCTTCGAATACGAGTGGCCAGCTATACTCTATTATGTATTGTAATATTTTAATCAAAACAACATCGTTGGTAGAGATTGATAGCTTACCGAATTTTCTTTCTCTTACTCGCAGTGACGTCATCGACGGGTTACTGTCAACCTTCAGCTTCTCACGCCTGATGTAGAAGTCGTGTTTGGTGCTACATTTTTTTATAAGTAGTGATTATTTTTTTTTTGACACATGGCATCCTCTACTTTTATAAGAACTAGATCAGACCGAAAATGGAGTGCTGTTTTTTTGTTATATTTGGGCTGCGTCTGCCCAGTCCTCACTTTTCAGCTTTGATAGAGTTCATAAGCGTCTCCGAGTCCTTGTTGGAGAAGAATTATTTTCCACTCTCCAACTCCTCTCTCACAGTCGGGATGTAGCAAGCCTCTTACTGCTCTATCGCTGCTTTTATGGAAAGTGCTTGGACAAACTACATTCCTTGGGTCTGTCAGGTCTAGCCTTCACGCCTAGAACCCGACAAGTCATTTACATAATAGGAAACCACCCACATTCCCTCCGTATTCCATAGGTGAGAAATAAGTTCCACTCCAACAGCTTCTTCCTGCGTACCACTGCTCTGTGGAACAGGCTCCCGAGAGAGTGGTTTCCCCGATCACTACAATCTTTAACATTGCCAAGTCTAGAGGTAGACGTTATCTTCCCCTACTATCCACATAAACTATCCATCATCGTACTCCCCCCTTTGAGTGGCCTTGTACAGAGTAAGCCTTACTGAAAAAAAAACAAGACAAAAAAGACATTTTGAACCCAGCACAATGACCAGGCAGAGAAAAATTAGCGTAACTCGAGGAGCATTGGTTACTCGGTCAATGAATGCTGAATGTTTCCTTATAAGGAAACGGCTAATATTATCATTACCCTCAGTGATGTGGAGGGAACAGTGATCTAAACTGTTCAACTGTCGAACACTCTGCCTTGAGCAGAGAGGAACGCAGACGAGGCTTTGCCGAAGGGCAACGTTTCGTCCGGGAGGGAGACAGGCACAGACCCATTTATGCGAATTATACGGGAATATTTTTGGCCGAGCCTACGGGCTCGGAGAACCCACGGTAAACTCGGCCTTGTGCCACATACATCCCTCGTGGGGGTATGTTAAATATTATCAGTGATGTGGAGAACAGATACTACACATTGATCCCAGCCCAGTGATTAGGGAGTGGAGAAAAACATTAATTGGAGTAGCACTGGCTGCTTGGTTATTGTTATCGCATAAAGAAATGGTTAATTTCACCATCACCATAGTTAACAAGCAACCGGCATCTCCAAACAGTTTTCCAGTGATTGGCCTGCTACTGACTCAAACCTTGATTCGTTTTCCGTTTGCGTCGGTGTGGAAAAGGCCCAGAAAAAAAAGTAGTAGTAAAATAACGCGACATATTAGGTGCTATTTCTATTTTCTATCACGACAAACTAACGGACCATATCTTCTCTTTGGTCAGAGAGAATTCCGACACTCCCCCTGCCTATCTCTGATTGCGCCTATCACTCTCAGTGTTCCTCTCTATATCACGACGGACGTCTTGAGACTGTGCCTCTCTAGAATGCGGCCTAACTATATAAGACCATGATCGGAATACCCTATATTCCGAACAAGTGACACTTGATACCGAGATTTTTATTTACTCATTTTCACAGTTTCTTTTCCCCTACTTATGAATATCAGGTAGTTGGTTTGAAACCCTCATATCTCGGTGTTGCTGTTGGCTGTCATAAAACTGGCTCTTGGCTCGGATAAAATCATTTGTACTCCACTTGACTGCGTGGGTGTCGTAAGCTAATCAAGCGGGGATCTATTGAGTTACAGCGAAGCAATATGCATTTAATATGCAGAAGATAATATTTAAAGATCTTGAAAAGAGAGACGGGGAGGTTGTGTGAAGGCGAGAAAATCGGATTACAGAAGCGTATTGAATGAGATCTCCAAAAAAGTAGCAAACCATATTTCCACGTATGTTCTGCGATGATATTATTATGTAAATTTATCACCTGCTTTTAAATGTAAAAATAAATAAAATAGAGGAAATGATATTATGTTACAAAAATATTTCAATTCTCACAGCAAACATGTAAAAAAAAGAAGTAATTATAATATTGACAGATGGAGATAACGAATAAATATTTTGCGAGATCACGCGTGACACGGCGTTCTACGCAACATAGGGAAATAATTAAAGAAAGAAAGACAGACAGACAGACGTAGATCAGAAAAAAGATAAAAAAAGGTGTAAGCAACGGAAAATAGAAAAATGGTAGACCAAATGGAGAAGGCGAGAAAGAAGAGAGAAAGAGTGAGAAGAAAAAGAGGAAAATAAAAAAAATGACGATTAGAGAAATGGAGAAAAAGAAACAAAGAAACAGAAAAACAGAAGAAAGGAAAGAAAAGAAAAAACAGAGAACGAAAAACTGGAGAATACAGACGATAAATAAAAAAACAACAACAAAAAAAAAACAAAAAAAAAAAAACACGAGGAGCGTTGGCTGTTCGTTCAACGAATGCCGAATGTTTTCTTATAAGGAAATGGCCAATGTTACCAGTAGAGTGAAGAACAGATACAGATCCCAAACTTTCGCTAGTCTCAATGAACGGATGCCCTGTCGAAGAGGCGCTGTGCCTTGAGAGAATGTTGGACCTAAAACTCAAACCCGACCTCAAGTGAAAATCTTACATAAGATCCATCGTTAAAGATTCAGGTAAAATGGTCTACTCCATGTACCTGACTCCTTATGCTATCCTCTTGTCGAAAATGGAGTACTGTTGTCATATTTGGGCAGGAGTTGCCCGGTCCTCATTTTTCAGTCTTTATAGAGTTCAAAAGCGTCTCAGATTTTCTTTTTAGCGAAGAATTATTTTCCACCCTACAACCTCTGTGTCTCTGTCTCTCTCTCAGGCGGGATGTGGCGAATATACATAAATATACATATATATACACATATATATGCATACCTGCACATATATACATATAGATATATATACATGTATATACATATATAGCCATATATATATACATATGTATATGCATATATATGTACATATATATACATATATATATGTACATATATATACATATATATATGTACATATATATACATTCATATATATGAATATATAGTCTTACTTTCCCTGACGATCCGTTTAGGTGAAACCTAGGTAGGTTTGTCTGGCTCACTAGGTGTATCTAGGTCTGCTCTACGGTTGTATTGAGCTCTTTTGCTAGTTGTTTACTCGTATCGGGGTTTTTTCTTTGAGCTTCAGATCTGTATCTGTGGGATTTTTTTTGTCGGCAGAAGTTCATGTTTGTAGTTCTTTCTTTTTTTAAAACCTTTTTTTCCCTCGAGATTGATTTGATTTGATTATTAGCAAATCAAAAATTCGAGGGTTTTTCGAAACGAGTCTAGTTATCTATAATTATATGTATATGAATATATATATATATACATGCATATATCTGCATCTATCTATCTATCTATCTATCTATCTATCTATATATATATTGTTAAATAAAACAGACAACGAATGTTTGTTATGTTTTATCATTTGCGTTACCTAATGTTTAAAATTAATTTTTAAAAATGAAAAAGCATTCTTGACGCTTTCATTTAAATTAATTCTCGGTTTTAAAAATCTTTCACAAATAAAATATATTTTTCTGAAACTTTATTTATGGTATAATTAACATGATTTAAAAATATTAATTTTTTTTAAGTTTAAAACAACAGAGAAATGGATTTTTTAAACAAACAGTAGCGGTGATTACGCGCTTATCACCGTCGCTTGTCACTCGTAGATTACGTGACAAACGATAATAAAATCTGTTAACACCTTTACTATTCTTCTACGGAGACATTATTTGTTAAATCATAATTTAAGAAAATGACGTGCGTGAGCCTTTTTTGTACAATTTTTAAGTGCCCAGTATTCTTAAAAATTTTGGAAAATATTCCCCGTAATCTAATTTTAGGAATGTTGAATTTAAATTTAGTATAGTTATCGCTCTTATTTTTTGATTATGTCATGTATAGTCAACCATACTTTCAAACTGGGGCACGTTACGTAATATTTTATATACATAAAAAATTACAAATTATTTTTAAAATAAAAAAAACTTTGTATTAGATTTTTCAGTTTTCATTTAGTAAATATAGTTTTCACTTAATAACAATATCAACTAACCGGTAGAAAGAAATGCAGAATTTTAAAAGATTTAATTATAATAAAATAAAATTACAATTCTTGTAAAAATTCACTATAAATCGAAAAAACATTTTTCTTAAGACAATAGTGTCCTTAATGAATCTTATATATAAAAGTAGGTACCGCCACTCAATTTTTGAATACCTAAGGTTTAGAATGAATTTTTAAAAATGAAAAAAGCATTCTTAAAGATTTTATTTTAGCTTTAATTGAAAGCTAAAGCATTAAATTTATTATTTCGAGTAAGTAAAATATTCTGGTGTATTTCACATAGAAATTATATAGATTGGAATGTCAAATATATGCTCGATTTTTTTTTAAATTTCTTAAAAGCGGCCATTTTCTTAAATTTTAAGAAATTTGTAAACAAAAAAAAAAAAAATTCAATTTTAAACTTCTTCCTAAAATAAATTATATATTTTTGACACGTTATTTAAGTAAAATTAGAAAATTTAAAGTTAAATTAATCTAATTTGAAGCAAACATTACTTACTTATAGCATAAAAAATTATATCCAGACATTTCTTAACGGTGTGTCTGAATTTTTTCATGTCTTTATTCACGTTATCGACGTTATTGAGAATTTACGAGGTGATGACTGCTACTATGGATGACCAAAATTGATATAATTTTACGAAATGTAAGCGAACGAATTTTTTTGGTTTTTAACTAGTAATTTTTAAAATATTAACATTTTTTCAGCAATTATGTAATATTTATTTTTTATTTAATATTTTTTTTAGTCTGGATTTCGTTTCTTAGGTTCTTAATCTTATCTTATTTAATAACTTACTAACTTAAACAAAAAATTACTTCAATGAAATATGACCCAAACCAAAACATAGAAATTTTAAAAGGACTTTTTGCAAATACGTTAACGATGTGAAGCAGAACTGGATATTGAAGGGAAATAATTGCAGTGCCTCAGACGACAATCAAATCACGTGAACTTTTTAAGGATTATGTCATGTATAGATTCCCCATAGGTAGAAATTAGGAACGTTTTTTCACTAAAAATTATTTAAAAAATTATTTAAAAAATATTCGGGTACAAACGACTGTTATGAACTTTACAAATTTCGATTCGTAAATTTACTTTTCACTTAACTATATCACCAAATTGTTTAAAGCAATGTTTAAAAGCAATGAAGAATTTTAAATGATTTTTGAAGTATTAATATTATAAATTTTTTTTTAAATTGAAAAAAATTCCTGCTAAAATACATTATTTATTAAAAAGTTTTATTTCTGCAGACAATAATGTCCTTAATATAACTTATTTACAAAAGCAAGTAAAAGCTTTTCTAATTAAATAATGTCATAGTTTTTGCATTTTTCTTTTACAATTCAGAGCAGATTTTCGATGAAACAGGTAACTGTTTTACAAAAAAAATTGGTGGTTTACTTTCTCTAAAGAGTCCTGTTTTTAACTAATAAAAAAATCCCACTCTTAAAAATTTAATTTCTCGAAATTTCATGAAAATATATAAGGTGGTGGAAATATATAAAAAAAAACATTTTTTACCATGATTTTCTAAAAAAACAATTTCAAAAATAATTTCATTCATTTCTGAATATTTTCATTAAAATCCGACAAGTATTTGAATTTTGTAAGAATTTCCAAATCAATGTGTGTTTTCCTCGGGAAAAGCGCAAAATAAAAACAAACCTTTCTTCTCTTTTCGACCGCTGTCGTAAAACAAAACAAGATTTTTAACCAAAATTTTCAACGTTCTAGAAAGGAGTAAAAAATTTCAAAAAATAATAAAAAATACTTTGGTCTTTTCTCTTAATAATAACATAAATATTTTGATGACAAAACTTTGTTTTCGTTGAGTTATGGACCTTTTTACATCATGCTATGCTGCTTTTTTATGCGACCTAGTGGAGGTACCTATATAAAAACAATTAAAAGCTTTTCTAATTAAATAATATCACAGTTTTATTGCATTTTTTTTTATTTTACGATTCGCAGCAGATTTTCGGGAAATGTGCAGTAGTTTGAAAATAAAATGATAATTTACATTCACCAAGAAGTCCTGCATTTAACCAAAGAAACAAATTTTGAGACTGAAATTTAATTTCTCAAAATTTCATGAAATTAAATATGTGGAAGTTGTGAGGGGACATATGTAAAAAAAATTGCCAAGATTTTCAAAAAAAAAACAAAAAAAACCCAAATAACTTCATTCATTTGTGAATAATTTCTGGAAGCTTCATTAAAATCCGGCAATTATTTGAATTTTCCAAGAATTTTCAAACCACTGTGATTTTCATATGAAAAAAAGGCTCTGAAACACTAATCGTAAATATTACGTCGACCGTTAACGTAAAAAAAAACCCCACTATATTTAACCAACATTCTATGCTAGGAATTATTAAAAATTTAATAAAGTGAAAAAAATTATATCGGGAGTACCAAGAATTCCTTTACCATTATGTATTATCTTTCTTCAATAACATGTACTGAAATAATTTTTGAACTTAAAAGAAGTTAATAATACCTCTACTGTAAAATGAAAAATACTAAAAAAAAAACCCAAAAAACAAACAAAATAGAACTTGTAAATCTTTAAATGAACCTTGCTTCTTATGTTTGCATGAAAAATCAGAAATTATTAAATTTGCTAACAAAAAAATCCCGTTTAAACAAAAGGAGTGAATTGCCGACACAGTTTAAAAAAAAGCTTAAACCAGCAGCCCGAGTGGAAACATTCGTGTCCCCACGTTAAAAAACCTGACTCAAGTGCGTGTGTGTGTGTGGGGGGGGGTCAACTAAATATTTATTTGCTTACCTGTGTATGCACGCTAGCGCACGCATATACAGTTGCTAATATCTAGTTATTTGATTTAACCCCCCCTCTCTCTCTATATATATATATATATTATTTGTTGAGAGTAACAGGGTTGATGCTAATGACAGAAAATAAATTGCATAAAAATGTACAACGATAACAACAATAAGTTTTGAGACACGTGTTGACATTAATAAAAAGAATTTGTATCTTTCTTTTTCTGGATGTTCGTTACAAGTATTGGTATGGTGTGTGTTAAAATGTTCTCAGTATTGCTGTCTCTTCTGTTTCTTTAAATTTTGGGCTTACTTGTTTTTTTTTTTCTTGTTCCGAGAATTTCGTTGGTGAGGATAACGTTTGAGATCGTTAGTTTTCGATTTTCAAGGAGGGGTGAGGAATAAGTGAGTCTTAGGCTTTTTACCACTGCTTTTTAAAGTTTAACTGAAAAACGTAAATATGATTTAAAAGTAAGTAATATAATAGTCAAATATAATTTGCAATTTTTATTTATTTTATTTCCTTTATTATAGACATTATGACTATTATATTTCTTTGAAGTTATATATGTATTGTTTATTATTATTTCTTTCAACTTTTAAGAACAAGGTTTAGGAGAGAAATCCTCATACAGTGGTCGAATTAAAAAAGCACATCTCAGAAGTATTTATTAAAATTGATGCAGATCGAGATTTGTGCCGTGCTGTGTGTCATATTGTTCTTCAGAAGTTTCAGGAAAGTTGCAATGTCAAAGAAAGACATTTTGAGTACTTAAGAGGTTAAACTGTGCTAAAAACGTAAGTAAAATATTAAACAAATGTACATAAACACTTTTGAACAAATATGATTGCAACAAATAAATATAAATGTAATAAAATACTTTTCAAAAATGTAAAGCGCTACTTACTAAACGTAAGCCGAATTTTGGCCCATTATTATTCGGACTATTGTCCTCATCTCTGTCGCCATATTTATTACAACGTTTCGGCTGTTGTACGCTCCGTCCTTCTTCAGGTGGTTGGAATGTCGAACTGAACCCTTTATTTCGCTCACTGAGGTAGACTGTTCTAGAAACGTTGTAATAAATATGGCGAAAAAGATGAGGACAATAGTCCGAATAATGTAAATAGTGTACATAATACCTCATCTCAGAAATATAGACAGATACTGAAAGGCCGAAACGTTGTGATAAATATGGCGACAAAGATGAGGACAATAGTCCGAATAATGTAAATAGTGTACATAATACCTCATCTCAGAAATATAGACAGATACTGAAAGGCCGAAACGTTGTGATAAATATGGCGACAAAGATGAGGACAATAGTCCGAATAATGTAAATAGTGTACATAATACCTCATCTCAGAAATAGAGACAGATACTGAAAGGCCGAAACGTTGTGATAAATATGGCGACAAAGATGAGGACAATAGTCCGAATAATGTAAATAGTGTACATAATACCTCATCTCAGAAATATAGACAGATACTGAAAGGCCGAAACGTTGTGATAAATATGGCGACAAAGATGAGGACA
This sequence comes from Acanthosepion pharaonis, assembly GCA_903632075.3. NCBI lineage: Eukaryota > Metazoa > Mollusca > Cephalopoda > Sepiida > Sepiidae > Acanthosepion > Acanthosepion pharaonis. The sequence goes on from CAHIKZ030000138.1 coordinate 575,071, forward strand.
ATAGTCCGAATAATGTAAATAGTGTACATAATACCTCATCTCAGAAATATAGACAGATACTGAAAGGCCGAAACGTTGTGATAAATATGGCGACAAAGATGAGGACAATAGTCCGAATAATGTAAATAGTGTACATAATACCTCATCTCAGAAATATAGACAGATACTGAAAGGCCGAAACGTTGTGATAAATATGGCGACAAAGATGAGGACAATAGTCCGAATAATGTAAATAGTGTACATAATACCTCATCTCAGAAATATAGACAGATACTGAAAGGCCGAAACGTTGTGATAAATATGGCGACAAAGATGAGGACAATAGTCCGAATAATGTAAATAGTGTACATAATACCTCATCTCAGAAATATAGACAGATACTGAAAGGCCGAAACGTTGTGATAAATATGGCGACAAAGATGAGGACAATAGTCCGAATAATGTAAATAGTGTACATAATCATCTCAGAAATATCATCTGAAAGGCCGAAACGTTGTGATAAATATGGCGACAAAGATGAGGACAATAGTCCGAATAATGTAAATAGTGTACATAATACCTCATCTCAGAAATATAGACAGATACTGAAAGGCCGAAACGTTGTGATAAATATGGCGACAAAGATGAGGACAATAGTCCGAATAATGTAAATAGTGTACATAATACCTCATCTCAGAAATAGAGACAGATACTGAAAGGCCGAAACGTTGTGATAAATATGGCGACAAAGATGAGGACAATAGTCCGAATAATGTAAATAGTGTACATAATACCTCATCTCAGAAATATAGACAGATACTGAAAGGCCGAAACGTTGTGATAAATATGGCGACAAAGATGAGGACAATAGTCCGAATAATGTAAATAGTGTACATAATACCTCATCTCAGAAATAGAGACAGATACTGAAAGGCCGAAACGTTGTGATAAATATGGCGACAAAGATGAGGACAATAGTCCGAATAATGTAAATAGTGTACATAATACCTCATCTCAGAAATATAGACAGATACTGAAAGGCCGAAACGTTGTGATAAATATGGCGACAAAGATGAGGACAATAGTCCGAATAATGTAAATAGTGTACATAATACTCATCTCAGAAATATAGACAGATACTGAAAGGCCGAAACGTTGTGATAAATATGGCGACAAAGATGAGGCAAGAGTCCGAATAATGTAAATAGTGTCATCTCAGAAATATAGACAGATACTGAAAGGCCGAAACGTTGTGATAAATATGGCGACAAAGATGAGGACAATAGTCCGAATAATGTAAATAGTGTACATAATACCTCATCTCAGAAATATAGACAGATACTGAAAGGCCGAAACGTTGTGATAAATATGGCGACAAAGATGAGGACAATAGTCCGAATAATGTAAATAGTGTACATAATACCTCATCTCAGAAATAGAGACAGATACTGAAAGGCCGAAACGTTGTGATAAATATGGCGACAAAAAGGATGAGGACAGAAAATAGACAGTGAAAGGCCGAAAATAATGGCGACAAAATGAGGTAGTCCGAATAATGTAAATATACATACCTCATCTCAGAAATAGAGACAGATACTGAAAGGCCGAAACGTTGTGATAAATATGGCGACAAAGATGAGGACAATAGTCCGAATAATGTAAATAGTGTACATAATACCTCATCTCAGAAATAGAGACAGATACTGAAAGGCCGAAACGTTGTGATAAATATGGCGACAAAGATGAGGACAATAGTCCGAATAATGTAAATAGTGTACATAATACCTCATCTCAGAAATATAGACAGATACTGAAAGGCCGAAACGTTGTGATAAATATGGCGACAAAGATGAGGACAATAGTCCGAATAATGTAAATAGTGTACATAATACCTCATCTCAGAAATATAGACAGATACTGAAAGGCCGAAACGTTGTGATAAATATGGCGACAAAGATGAGGACAATAGTCCGAATAATGTAAATAGTGTACATAATACCTCATCTCAGAAATATAGACAGATACTGAAAGGCCGAAACGTTGTGATAAATATGGCGACAAAGATGAGGACAATAGTCCGAATAATGTAAATAGTGTACATAATACCTCATCTCAGAAATATAGACAGATACTGAAAGGCCGAAACGTTGTGATAAATATGGCGACAAAGATGAGGACAATAGTCCGAATAATGTAAATAGTGTACATAATACCTCATCTCAGAAATAGAGACAGATACTGAAAGGCCGAAACGTTGTGATAAATATGGCGACAAAGATGAGGACAATAGTCCGAATAATGTAAATAGTGTACATAATACCTCATCTCAGAAATATAGACAGATCTCGAAACGTTGTGATAAAATGGCGACAAAGATGAGGACAATAGTCCGAATAATGTAAATAGATCATCTCAGAAATAGAGACAGATACTGAAAGGCCGAAACGTTGTGATAAATATGGCGACAAAGATGAGGACAATAGTCCGAATAATGTAAATAGTGTACATAATACCTCATCTCAGAAATAGAGACAGATACTGAAAGGCCGAAACGTTGTGATAAATATGGCGACAAAGATGAGGACAATAGTCCGAATAATGTAAATAGTGTACATAATACCTCATCTCAGAAATATAGACAGATACTGAAAGGCCGAAACGTTGTGATAAATATGGTGATAAAGATGAGGACAATAGTCCGAATAATGATCAGAAATAGAGACAGATATGAAAGTCCGAAACGTTGTGATAAATATGGCGACAAAGATGAGGACAATAGTCCGAATAATGTAAATAGTGTACATAATACCTCATCTCAGAAATATAGACAGATACTTTTGGCCCACGCTGTATGTATAGGTTATTATTTTCTTCAACTTTTTCTAGTTATCTCGTTTTTCTATATTAATGTTTATTTGTTTTTGTACAACTAATTTGATGATTGCATTATTTTTATTTTCTGTTTTTGCTTACCTAAAGTTATATTTATGAATTTTGCATTTTCTAATCTTGTTCATTTTTTATCAATTAATAGTACCGGTGTTATTACTGTCAAAATGGCAGTATAAATTATTTACTTGTATGTTAAATAATGACTTCAAAATCTCAGAGTATTTTAGGTTTAAATCCCGATTTATATTTTCATTTTTTTTGTTTCTGTTATCTTTATCTAAAATTAACACACTTTTCGATATTTGTGTTTGTCTGTTCATGTACTATTTCGTCATTTGTCTTGCTTTGTGCCCCGACTGCATAAATTTAAGAGTGCTACTAGGTTGACATATCGGTCCCACCCTTTTACTGTCGAAACAGTTAAATGTAACCGCGTCTTCCACACCAAAACTACACTACACTAATGTCAATTTTTTTTTCTATTTTCTTTTTTTCCATAATTAATAAGATTTTTGATTTTGTGTTTGTTTATTTATGTACGATTATCTCATAATGTGTCTTGCTTTCTATTCTTATTTACGCAACATTTTATATATTTAAAAACCGTTAATTTTTTTTGTGGGGGCTTCTAAAACACCCAATAGTATATTTATATACGTATATTATATCTCTTCCAAAGGTTGTTATAGCCGGCGGGGATAGTATAGAGAAGCTCCCGCTGTTTATAAAATGTTTCCGTGGGCACTGGCAACTAAATGTAGCTCCAAACTGGAAAATGGGAGAAGGTGGACAACTGGCGCCTCATAACCAGCTACTTCGACACCCCAGAAAGGCCGCCCATTTAGGAGAAGGAAAATCCTGATTTTAAATCTCCGACGCTTTATGGTCATACCCAACCAAACACGGAAAAGACCATGGAAGTAAATCCAGACAGAAAAACCGGAGAGGAGACCCGAAGGCCGTTGGCTGTCTACACTGACAACTTTCTGCCAACTCCTGAAGCTAAGCGCTCCCGAAATGTAATGCCCTGTTTTCCTTAAGATCATGTCCGTACAGCCGTGAGTTGGAGGTAGGGGCATATTGTCTGGACAGCGGACGGCCTCCATATGCTATCGCCCAGGCCGACGCCCTAGAGACGTTACTCCAGTCTAACCACCAAAGTTTCTGAAGTTTAACTGAACAGAGTTTCACCTTTATCTTGCGAGAAAAACGGTTGCCTATTCTGTGTATAATTATAATTTACTAAATAAAATCTTTACCCTTGACTTGAAATGAAAAAAGATATGATATCGCCTCTAGCAAGGCAATAAAGCCACTAAGATGCAAGGGGTTACTGAATATGAGAAAATATATTATTAAAGTGAGACGACAATAAAAGAACAAGAATTAAGAAAACAAGACAAGGATTGTTATTGCATCTACGTTCTTGAAGAGCAAAGTTAACCGGAAAGCAAAAAGCCGAAAGAGAGTTCCACAAGCGAGTAGTGTGGGAGAAGAAACTGTTAGCATAGAACTTATGGTTATATCTAGCTATTTCGACCGTAAAATGAGACCTAGCCGCCAATCTAGTACTGCTCTTAAATTCATAAAGTCTAGGGACCACAGAGGAAAATAATTTTTTTTAAAAATAATACAAAAATGTGATATAAGGTCAAAAGGAGAGATACAGGAAGGTTAGTCTTCAATTCTGTCTTATCTTGAACTAGTCAAGATTACTGACCCAAACTTACAGCACTTTCTTACTTAACATTCTTACTACAGCCACCATATTACATCAAATTATATATGCAATCTTAACTAGTTCCAATATCTACAATTTGTCTGTGGGGTGGGGAATAAAATTAACAACATTAAAAAATGAAACTCCAATGAATATTTACAATGAATATATATATATATATATATATATATATATATATATATATATATATATATATATATTGCCAGTTCAAGAAAGACATTTGGGTCACTAGCACACTAAAAAGAGAATGTCTCATATCGGGAATATTTAACATCGAAAAACATAAGAAAAAATAATTATTTTTAATAATATGTGGAAATCTCCACCTTTTTTGCCTGATGACGGTCGCGAGACCGGAAACCCGTGTAGCAAAATTATGGAAAATAAAGCATAATATTTTAAAAAAATCCACATTAAAACCAAAAACGTTTGTGGTTTTCTCTTCTTTTTAATATACACACTTTTCAACTGCTTTAACCTTTTCCTTTTTATATATATATATATATATATATATATATATATATATATATATATATATATATATATATATATAAAGAAAATTTCATCAGAACAATTACCATGAAAGTATTTATAGAACAGTCACAGAGAAGCTAAAAGATGGTGGTGGGAAAGTAACTCAAGCTAAGATGCCAAATCAGGACCAATAACACTGCAAATTTTTGGACGTTATCAAGAATCTTTAAATATATAGCAGGAGCACCAGACCGGTTGTGACAGCAACATTCAAGGCAAAGACGTATGATAGATCTATAAATATGTACACTCTTGTGCAAATTAATTGTAACAGCCGCTTTAGTTTCCTTTCTTTCACCATACCCCCAGTTTTAGACCTACCGGTGTGACCGGGTGTAATCGATTTATATTTTTTCTCAGATTAGGTCATTTTTCAGTGATGTGCAGTAATATGAATCTATTTTCAGGGTGTATGATGACATTTGTTTGGCTTTGAAAAATATTGCGTCATCTGTGATTATATCAGATTTTTATCACGCCCAGACACTATAGTCTCGACTGTTGATTAGTTGTCCTACGATTGTCTGCGATGGACTTACTCCAAGTACGAAAATTGTAACTATAAACGAACACACTGGCAAGCCTTACCAGTGGGCAAATCAAACTACTATAGACTGACCTGGAAACTCTGATTTAAATCCTATTGAGAATCAGTGGTCAATTTGCAAATAAAAACTTCGTGGAATGGACATACGAAGTACTAACATGTGCATGGGTCATGTTTCGTTGGAAAAAATATGAAAAATGTAAATAATAATGGAATTTTTTGTTTTGTTTCAATTAATTTGCACAAGGGTGTAAGATAGATTCTGGCGAGAAATATTGTATAGCTCGGCACAGTGAACCAATAGTTATATATATATATATATATATATATATATATATATATATATATATATATATATCGTACCTATGAACACTAATGGGTATGTCCCAATCCTCATAGATATGTTGAACACTATTGTAAGTGGGGTGATATGCTGTCTAAGTAGTCCACCACTAGCAGTGCTTTACCTACTTCACGCCACTGGCGAGTGTTGTATTTTGTTGATGTTATAAAGATTACCATTCCATTTCCAACCTCCGTTTTGGTTATTCCTCATTCAGTAACCCTTTCTAGGTTACAACAATAGATACATATATGTATATATTAAAATAATTGTCTTTATAGGTATATCTTATTTTTATCTGAATTTTTACATATATATTCATGCATATAAAAAATGAAGGAAAAAAAAACCAAACAAACTGATACCGAAGAAAGATTCGAAAGATAAAAGAAAATGTAAATATGACAGATAAAGAAAAAAGTGACTCAATTTCATGGCAATGTCTGCTATTGTCGAATCACAGCTCCATCTACCGGTACAAGATAGCACTAAGGAAAGACAACGAATACAAACAGAGCATCGAAAGTGAAGTACAGTGAAAGCGCTTAAACAATATTCACATGAACTTTTCTTCTCATGTTGAAATGTCAAAAGGAAGCGGGTGTATTCATCTGCGTTACTGCCAATTGCTAATCTCCACGTCTTCTGTATCTTTTTATGTTTATGTCGAGTGTCATAAGCCGAAAGAAACGCCGCCATGTCACATACGCTGTGGATAAAAGTTGTATATTTTTTTCATATTTAACGTCTTTCATTCTTTAATCATTTCTTTGTTCGCTTTTCTCTCTCTTTTCTTTCTCATCATTTCTTGACTTACTTTTCTTTTGGCTTTTTCTCTGTTTTTACAGTTTGGCCGTAACGTTTTAAGATTGGTGCAAGGACGTCCGCTGTATTTTTTCTTTCAAATGCAATTTCTCTTTTCTCTTTCTTTATAGAACACAATTTTGCCTTTCCTTTTTGTCCTTTACATAACTTCTTTCTTCCTTTTCTTTCTTTCTTTCTTTCTTTCTTTCTTTCTTTCTTTCTTTCAAACGCAGTTTCTCTTTTCTCTTTCTTTATAGAATGCAACATTTTCTTTCTTTTTTGCCCATCACATGACTTCTTTCTTTCTTTCTTTCTTTTTCTTTCTTTCTTTCTTTCTTTCTTTCTTTCTTTCTTTCTTTCTTTCATGCATTCTTTTAAACGTAATTTCTCTTTTCTCTTTCTTTATAGAATGCAACATTTTCTTTCTTTTTTGCCCATCACATGACTTCATTCATTCATTCATTCATTCTTTCTTTTCTTTCTTTTTTCTTTCTTTCTTTTCTTTCTTTTCTTTCTTTCTTTCAAACGCAGTTTCATTTTTTTCTTTCTTTATAGAATGCAACATTTTCTTTCTTTTTTGCCCATCACATGACTTCATTCATTCATTCATTCATTCATTCATTCTTTCTTTCTTTCTTTCTTTCTTTCTTTCTTTCTTTCTTTCTTTCAAACGCAGTTTAACTTTTTCTTTCTTTATAGAATGCAACATTTTCTTTTCTTTTCTTGTCCATCACATGACTTCATTCATTCTTTCTTTCTTTTCTTTCTTTTTAAACGCAGTTTCACTTTTTCTTTCTTTATAGAATGCAACATTTTCTTTCTTTCTTGTCCATCACATGACTTCATTCATTCATTCATTCTTTCTTTCTTTCTTTCTTTCTTTCTTTCTTTCTTTCTTTCTTTCTTTCTTTCTTTCAAACGCAGTTTAACTTTTTCTTTCTTTATAGAATGCAACATTTTCTTTCTTTCTTGTCCATCACATGACTTCATTCATTCTTTCTTTCTTTCTTTCTTTTAAACGCAGTTTCACTTTTTCTTTCTTTATAGAATGCAACATTTTCTTTCTTTCTTGTCCATCACATGACTTCATTCATTCATTCATTCTTTCTTTCTTTCTTTCTTTCTTTCTTTCTTTCTTTCAAACGCAGTTTCACTTTTCGCTTTATAGCATGCAACTTTTTATTTCCTTTTTGTCTCTCACATACCTTCTTTATTTCTTTCTTCTTTCTTTTTTTTTCTTTCTTTCTAACGGAATTCTCTTTTTTTCTCTCATTCTCTATCATATTCCTTTTCTTTTTTTCTTTCTTCTTAAAAACAGTTTCCCTTTCTTTCATTTCCTGTAGTACTCATCTTTTTCTTTCTTTCTTTGTCCATTTCTTTCTTTTTTATTTCTTTCCCTATTTCTCAAATCATTTCATTCATTCATTCTTTGTTTATCTCATGCGTCATTTCTAACTTTTTCATTTGTATTACTTGTATCGGTTATTTTTCCCTTCATGTTGCTCTTTCAGTCATTATCTGTCATACCAATCTTCTTTCTTTCTTTCTTTTTCTATTTCACACATCATTTCATTCATTCATCTTTTTTTCTTTGCCTATTTCACGTGGCATTTCTTTCTTTCTCCCTTTCTTTCTTTCTCACATCATTTCATTTATTCATTTTACTTTGCCTATCTAACGCGTCATTTCTTTCTTTCTTTCTTTCTTTCTTTCTTTCTTTCTTTCTTTCTTTCTCCTTATTATTTGTATCATTTTTGTCTTTTTCCTTTTTCTTCAATCATTTCATTGTATTTTTTCTTGTTCTTTCCTTTCCTCTGTACTGTTAAAGTCTTCATTATATTATCACTTCACATGCACAACTCCTATTTTTCCTTCTATGCAATATTTCTTTCCTCGGCACGACACTTGAGACTGCAACTCAAACTAGAAATAATTGCCAGAAATCATCTTTGAAATATTTTTGAAAAGAAGACATTTTTGAAAAGAAGTTTTGCACAAAACGAAAGAAAACAATTCCCAAACCCCTATATTTTTCGGAGAGTTAAGAAAAATCTCATTTGAACCGAATAATAATAATAATAATAATAATAATAATAATAATAATAATAAAAACAAAAAACGATGATCAATTTTCGAACAGTTACTGAAAGCACCAATCCGGAATTTTGTCACCAAAAGAAACTAAAAAGGAAAAAAAAAAGAAAAAAAAATAATAATAAAAAAACATCATCTTGGAAAGAGTATTTTTTTTCATTTCGTTCATTGACACTCATTGGATCGATTATAGAGCATTTTCTACCACTATACATCGACCAAGAATTATCATCATAAAACTAAAAAAAATAAATAGTTTCTATGAATATGAGTTCAAAACTTGGATAAAAGAAAATGAAAAAGAAGTCTGCCGAATAAAAGTCACCAAGACGCGAACGTTCCGCAACCTATTTACAAAATGTTTCCTCTTAGTTTTCCACGAATGCTTCGACATGCGCAGACGCGTTCAGCGTTCTTTATCTAATTTCTCTATTCATTGCCACTTCCCGCCTTGTTTTCGCTCCCTTTTCAAGCTGAACTGGAACGCGTCTCGGCACAAAGGGACGTAACTGCGGCCGCAACTTCTGTTTTGTAAATGGCGATGCAAAAAAAAATAAATAAAATAAATAAAAATAATAATCAAAAACTTAGAATTAAAGCAAAATAAAAAAAAAATGATACTGTACAGAAAAAATACACATCCACAATATTTAATTTTTTTTTGTTAATATGTTCTCATCTAAAAAGTTGTGCATAGAACAAAAAATAATTTTCGGAATTTTTTTCCAACTAATTAACACTTCAACTGATAAGGTTTAGTTGCGCGAATTCAGTTGGCTATCATAGATTTTACAAACAAGCAAGATAGTAATTATATTTTGGATGATTCTAATTAGAATCATCCGAAATATTTACTGGAAACAAAACATCTTCACACGGGTAGAAAATGAACCGAATAATTAAACAAAGTAGAAAGGAGCGTAAGACAAGGGTACGTCTTCTCACCGGATTTATTTAACCTTCAAAATGAGGTTATACAAAGAGAACTAGTAGTCCTACCCGGATTTATTATTAGTAGACATAATCTTAGCAACATAAGTTAGGCAGTTGGAACCGTATTGATGGCAAACACAATGGTATATCTGTAGGTACTTCGAGAAAAGTTAGTAAAGGAAGGCGAGAAGAAAGGACTAACTATCAATTGTAAGAAGACAGAATATATGGTCATCAACAAGAGGAACAAGTCAAGATGCAAGCTATAAGTTTTGTTTGTGATGTTTTTATTGATTCATTCTGCATTAAGTTTTTGGAAAGATTTTTTAGATGCAACTTCCACTCAAGCTGCTTTTTTACACGAACTGCAACCTTGTGCAACCGACTCCCAAGAGGATGTTTTCCCGATCACTACAATCTTAACCTGTCCAAGTCTAGGGTAGCCGTTATCTTCCCCATATATCCGCATAAACCGTGCCTCCTACTCTGTAGACCTCCGTTATTTCATTATTCCATTGAATAAAGATAACCCAATCATGAAATATAATGTCACTTGTAGTCCACCCTGTTGATGGCAAATAACGTGAAATATATGCAAGTACTTCGTTAAAATTTAGTAAAGGATGATGAGAAGAAAGGACTATCAATGTAAGAAGGCAGAATCGATGGTCATTAACGAGATGGACAAGTCAAGATGCAAGCTACAAATAAAGCAAGTACAGAAATTTAAGAGTATAGTAAATATTTGAATAGAGGAAAATGCCTTCAAAAAGCCAAGCAAAATATGAAAAAAACGAATAAACCGTTTGATGTCTGTGGAAACTTGTAAAGGATCTTATCCAAATTATATTCCATATTTCGCGTACTTTTAACCAAACCATTATGATGCAGGCAACAAATAAATCAAGTGGTAAGTTTTATTTATGATAATTTTATTGTTTTTTTCTGTCTTCAGTTTTGGAAAAAAAATTTCCTCATGAATTCGGAAATAAGCACAAGAAGCTGAACAAGGTAATAAAGCCGCTAAGACGCAATTGAGTGGAAAAAATATGAGGAAAAGCACCCTTAAAGGATAATAGTCTATTGGTCAGGAGAATATGACGAGCGGGGTAGAAAAGACCAACCAAGTTCCGAAACTTTTTCTTGTGTTAATTCTTGTTGACGATGAGACCTAGCAGCCAATCTAGTAATGCGCTTCAATTCATTCGGTCGAGTTACAGAAGAGGAGAGCTCATTAGAATAACTATCATGAAAATATTTATAGAAAAGACAGAGAGAAGCTACGTCACAGCGGTGGTAAAGTGAGTGACGTTGAGATGCCAGGTTAGCACTGATAACATGACAGATTCTTGGGATTTTGTCGAGAATCTCGAGAAATATAGTGGGAGCACAAGACCAGATATGGCAGCAATATTCAATGCACAGACGAATGGGAGATTTATAAATGGGCAAGATGGATTCTGACGAAATAAACTGTCCCACACGACACACTTTTTAGCAGACCTAACAGTGATACTTACCTGGCTCCGGGCTCCGGCCCTGTGCTGGTAGTATCACGGCTATGACTAGCATGGACCGGCTCTGACCAGTTTTGACTAGCTCTGACCAGCTTGGACAAACTATGACCAGCTAAGACCAGCTTAGACCAGCGGCCCGAGTAATAACACTTGGGTCCCCACGTTAAAAACTGACCTTGTGTCATAACCTGACTCAGTGGCGGGAGGGGATCAAGTAAATCAACCTAACAGTTGATTCAATATAATCATTTCATTAGATGTCAGTAGAAAATGTGAAACCAATGGCACAATGAATTGTTGTTCTGGCGGTTAACACCAGCCATGCTGATGGAGGGCCGATTTGGTTCTCTATCATGATTAAAGGACACCAGTTCCGTTTTGGAAGCGTTAAAATTCACAAGGCATTTCTTGCACCAGTTAACAACTGATTGACGGCCATTTTCGAGATTAGCTGCAAGTTTTACTTTGTTGAATCTATCAGATTTAATATTAGTATAGTATCACTCCCCATTCGTATTCGAGGATATTCGTCCACTAGGGCGGCTAGCTAAATCCTATTGCAGACGCTCAGAAGCCAACCTGTGGTTTATACTGCAACTATACTGAGCAGACCTTAGCGTGGTATCTAGCATGATCAACAATTTAAATAAGGTCAGCACGATCAAAGACTTGTGACTTCGTGCTAGCACAGTTATCGACGGCAACCAAAGGCTTCTACCCAATTTCACTCACAAAACTTGGGTCAACCGGTGGGATGGTTTTCAGGCAATGATAAAAATCAGAAAGTCTCCTTCCTGAGAAATAGACCATGGTGAGATTCGAACCCGGATCTCATGGTTAGAATGCAAAAGTTCTAACCACTCGGCTGCGTGTCCATAACTTATTCGGATTTATTATTATGACAGGAGTAATTAGTTGTGTCATCGGCATCAATACCTAGTTGAGACATGATGACATACGGAAAGTTGTTGATGAATATAAGGAACGATGTAGGTCCAAGTATAGATCCCTGGCTGACTTCTTCTACATTAATATGAAATGGTCAAGAATATATATTTATATATATATATATATATATATATATGGCTTCATTCAATTCTTCATAACAAATAATGTAATGAAGGTTATATTCTATGTCTACTCTTTCTCTCTCTCTCTCTCTCTCTCTCTCTCTCTCTCTCTCTATATATATATATATATATATATATATATATATATAAAGAAAGAGGTTGTAGTGGTTCCAACGAGAGAAAAGTATGTATATTAAAAAGAAGAGAAGAGAGGTGCCGCTAACGTTTTTGGTTGTAATGTAGATTTATTTAGAAAAAATATTATGCTTTGTTTTACATAATTTTACAACACGTGTTTCTGGTCTCGCGACCGTCTTCAGGTAAAAGCGGAGATTTCCACATATTATTAAAAATAATTAATTTTTCTTTTGTTTTTCAATGTTAAATATTCTCGATATGAGACATTTTCTGTGTTAGTAAACCGAATGTCTTTTTTGAATTGGCAATGAAGAGTTCTGCATGAAGGGTCATAAAACAATTAAGGTTGGTCCGAGAGAAATGATGAATTACTTATCGGCATTTTATCTTTTAATGTTTTACTGACCCCTATGTGTTCTTGGATCTGTTTCTATTTTTGTGTGTTTCTGTCAGCATGCGTGTATATATGCGTGGGTATATTTCCCCTCCATACATAGACTGTCTTACTACGAGGAATTAGTAAACTCATTTGTACATATACACGCATACACACACACACACACACACACACACACACACACACACACACACACACACACATATACACACATACTTCCCAAACTACATGGAATCAGTATACACATACACATACACACATACATACACACACATACGTACATACACACACACACGTACTTCCTAAGTTGTGTGAGTTTGGGTGCGTGCTCGTGAGAAGTTCCCCTGTTTTGTCAACATGCGTATATGTATATATATAAATGTGTGCATACATATATATATATATATATCCTCGTATATGAGCGTGCGTCCATGTATGTGAGTGATTTGATCACTGTATTTGGTCACCTTGTGTGCATGTTGTGTGTTTTTGTGTGGGGGGTTATGATCTATTTAGTTCGGGTTTAAATTTGTCTATAAAGTTTTTTTCCTGTATTTGTAGATACGAGTAATTGTCTGTTTGATATATCGGCATGATATTAAACTTACCCTGGTTACATTTGAAAATGTGTTGTGATACAAAAAGTTTTCTGTTGTCTGTCAATTTTATATTGCTTTTGTGTAGGGAGACCCTGTTGTTCAGTTGTTGGCTGATGCCTATATATGACTTCTTGAATTTTGTGCATTTAAGTACATAAATTACATTTTTGGAGTTGCAGTTTAAGTTTTTATTTATTGTGAATGTTTTTTTTTGTTTTCAAAAGTGTAGGAATTTCCTTCTATAATGATGTCACAAACCCCACATCTTTTTTTGTTGCATTTTGTGACTCCCTGTATTGTGTGTTGGTTAAATTTAGATGAGGTTAATATGTGTTTTAGGTTTCTAGATTGGCTTTTGCTTTTAATTAATTTGGTTGTTTTTAGTATATTATTCAATTTATTATTCTTGCTTAGTAAGTCTAGATTTTTTGTAATTTCTGTGAATATTTCTGGATTGTTTTTGTTGTATGTTGAGACATATGCTAGAGTTGGTTCCATGTTACGTTTCTTTTTATTTCTAAGTTGGTCTAGAGGAATTTCTTTCGCGAGTTCAAAACCTTTGTTTATTAGTGTTGTGGGGTAGCCTCGTTTCTTGAGAGTTTTATGTAGTTCTTCTAAGCGGATTTTTCGGAGATGTTTATCAGTCACTATTGTACAAATTCTACGTGCTAGAGAATAGGGGATGGATTTTAGGCAGCTTTTTGGATGATGGCTCTTGAAATGTAGGCATTGTTGGGTGTCTGTGGGTTTTGTGGTAGATATCTGTGATTATGTGGTTGTTTTTATTTCTAATGAGTATATCTAAAAATGGTAATTCGTTAAAATTATATTCTTGCGTGAATTTGATTTTTGGGTGTAAGTTTTGAAGTAGTGTATGGAATTGGTTAATATCACCCCATGAGGATTTCCAAAAGATGAAGCAATCATCTAAGTATCTTTTCCAAGATTTAGTGAATTGGGTTTTTATATTTGCCCCATATATATGTTCTATCTTTTCATAGAGGTTTTCTTCTAGGTAAGCTAATATTCGGGTGGCATATGTTGGTGCCATTTTTGTTCCCATCGCAGTACCTAGGGTTTGGATATAGTTTCTGTTGTCAAATTCAAAGGTGTTATTGTTTAGAATTAGGTCTATACTATCGATAATGAACTCTTTAGTGAATCTCGGATGTAGTATTTCTGGATGTTTTTCAATCCAGAATGAGATCGCTGTTTTCCCGAGTTCATGGGGTATGTTACTGTATAGGCTACTGATGTCAAAAGTTGCCATAAGCGTTCCCGGATCTACCTTTTGTGGTATGCAGCTAAGGAATGTGGCTTTTAATTTGTTTAGTATATGGTTGCAATATTATGTCTAGTAGGTTACTGAGTTTGCTAGTGGGACAGACTGGTCCTGCTACTATTGGTCTGACTGTAAGGTGACTGGGGTTTGGGATGCTAATGTATTCAGATTTTTGTGTATGTATAGCTACTTTTATTTCACTCGATTTATGAACTTTAGGTAGTCCGTAGAAATTACTTGTTTTTGGTACAAAGTTTATTAGGAAATCCTTCTCTTTTTTATTTTAATATTTTATTATGTGTTGTGCAGAGTTTTGTAATTTTTGTTATAATGTTTTTGTCTATGTTAGTGTCAATTACTTTGTAGCTGTTCCTATCCTCTAGTGTTTCTAGAATTTTTGTTTTATAGTATGTCCTGTCCATCATTACTATAGCGCTGCCTTTATCTGCTTCTTTTATAATTATGTTATTATTTTTTCGAATGTTCTCTAAGGCTAGTCTTTGTCTATATGTGAGGTTGTCGAATGGTTTGGATTTTTCCTATGGACAAAATGTAAGAAGTCATATATAGGCATCAGCCAACAACTGAACAACAGGGTCTCCCTACACAAAAGCAACATAAAATTGCCAGACAACAGAAAACTTTTTGTATCACAACACATTTTCAAATGTAACCAGGGTAAATTTAATATCATGCCGATATATCAAACAGACGATTACTCGTACTTACAAATACAAGAAAAAAACTTTATAAACAAATTTAAACCCGAACTAAATAGATCATAACCCCCCACACAAAAACACACAACATGCACACAAGGTGACCAAATACAATGATCAAATCACTCACATACATGAGCGAACGCTCATATACGGGAGGCACGAGGATATATATATATGTATGCACACATTTATATATATATATACATATACGCATGTTGACAAAAAAGGGGAACTGCTCACTTGCACGCACCCAAACCTCACACAACTTAGGAAGTACGTGTGTGTGTGTATGTACGTATGTGTGTGTATGTATGTGTGTATGTGTATGTGTATACTGATTCCATGTAGCTTGGGAAGTATGTGTGTATATGTGTGTGTGTGCGTGTATATGTACAAATGAGTTTACTAATTCCTCGTAGTAAGACAGTCTATGTATGGAGGGGGAATCTACGCACGCATATATACACGCATGCTGACAGAAACCCAAGAAAATGGAAATAGATCCAAGAACACATAGGGGTCAGTAAAACATTAAATATAAAATGCCGATAAGTAATTCATCATTTCGCTTGGACCAACCTTAATTGTTTTATGACCCTTCACGCAGAACTCTTCATTGCCAATTCAAAAAAGAAATTTGGATTACTAACACAAAAACAGAAAATGTCGCATATCGAGAATATTTAACATTGTAAAACATAAGGAAAAATTAATTATTTTTAATAATATGTGGAAATCTCCGCTTTTACCTGAAGACGGTCGCGAGATCAGAAACACGTGTAGTAAAATTATGGAAAACAAACCATAATATTTTTTTCTAAATAAATCCACATTACACCCAAAATCGTTTGAGGCACCTCTCTTCTCTACTTTTTAATATATATATATATATATATATATATATATATATATATATATATATATAGACAGGTTTCGTTAAATAATTTAGACACATTCTGTCTACTTATTTTCGATAAGATCCTTTCATATTCGCGAATAAGCTTTTTTTGTGCGATTGTTAAAAGAGGAGAAGAAAACACCGTCATGGCTCATATTTTATTTATAGAAAACACAAGTGGTCAAGACCAATAACATTACAAACCCTTCTTTGGATTTTTTTCAAGAATCTCAAGACATATAGTCAGAAAACCAGACCAGGCTTGGCAGCAATATTCAGTGCACAGATGAATGGTAGATTTATAAATTTGTAAGATGGATTCTGACAAGAAAAATTGTCTGGCACGATACAGTGAATCAACATTCCTAGCAGCAGACCTAGCAATTGATTCAATATAATCACCCCATTTCATGTAAGTGGAAAACATAAGACGAAGAAAGTGTAATGAGTTGCTCTTGTGGAGGTTAGCATCAGCCATGCAGATGAAAGACATAAAGGTACTCAAGGGTAATTAAAAGATAGCTGTTTCATTTTGGAGGCATTCCTTGCTCCAGTTAACAACTGATTGGAGTTCATTTTTGCGAACAGCTCGCAGTTTTACTTTGTCAGACCTATTCGATTTATTATTAAGACAGAAGTAATTAGTTGTGTCATCAGTATAAATGCCTAGTTGTGAACATTGGGAAGGTCGTGGTTGGTTGGTTGATTTAATTTAGCGGCATATCAACACGTCCGTGGGTACCGAAATCTATACATTTTGAACGCAATTGTATCCCTTCAACTACAGATAAAATGTAAAAGTCATTTTGCTTTAAAATGTATTGTTGGTAATTATTTTTATATAAATATATATTGATGGTATTTTTAATATAAAAATATATTAATATTAAATGTTTGGGGGGGTGTTCACTAATTGCCCATAGCTGGAACCCTGACAGGTGCTACCACCCTCGGGTCAGGGTGGACCTGGGAACAACAGTAATCAATAGGTGGTTCCACGCTCTTCAAAACCTCCAACCTCCCGATCAGAGGCCCTGCTACCGGATGTAGTTTATCGTCATACCCAGGACTAGGGAAGATCGTAGATGAATAAGAAACAACTTAGGTTCAAGGATATAACCCTGGAAGCCTTGCATTAATTTGAAATGATCTGTCTAGAAGCGTGTCCGTTCGGCATGTCCATCATTAACTGATTTGTTAAGAATGATTGGATTATCAAATATTCTGCTAGAAAAGCCATATCCGTTGAGTTTCTCCAAAAGGCCAGCATGTCAAACCGTGACAAGCGCCATGTAGACATCTAAAGCCACAGCCCGAGCCTCGCATGTTCCTATCTAAACCTTCATAGGCAAATTCAGTAATAATCGTTAACACATCAGCGGTTTCTGTCTGTATCTCTGAGATGAGGCATTATGATTACTTGCATTATTTACATTATACGGACTGTTATCCTCATCTTCATTGCCACATTCACAACGTTTCGGCCGTTGTACCCTCCAGCCTTCTTCAGGTGATTGGATCTCTGAGATGAGGTATTATGATTATTTACATTATTTACATTATTCGGACTGTTATCCTCATCTCCATTGCCATATTCAGAACATTTCGACCGTTGTACGCTCCGGCCTTTTTCAGGTGATTAAATCTTTGAGATGAGGTATTATGATTACTTGCATTATTTACATTATTCAGACTGTTATCCTCATCATCATTGCCATATTCACAACATTTCGGCCGTTGTACGCTCCAGCCTTCTTCCGGTGATTAGATCTTTGAGATGAAGTATTATGATTATTTACATTATTTGCATTATTCGGACTGTTATCCTCATCTTTCGTTTCGGCCGTTGTACGCTTCTGAAGGACGCATGGGTAAAGACGTTAGATCCGGTGACTAAACCTAAACAGTTGTGAGTTCAATATCAGGCTACAGCAGTGGTGAACCAAAAAACCTGGGGGAGCTCAGTTAAAGGGAAATAACTGAGACATCCGGAAGAGGCATGGCTCGTAGAACTAGAACAATCAACTCTGGTGGGCGAAATAAATGGTTCGGTTCGTGTTGTAACCTAGAACATGTTACTGAATAAGAATAACCAAAATGAAGGTTGGAAATGGAACGATAATATTTATAACAGGAACAGCATACAAAATTTGCCAGCGGCGTGTAGTAAGTAACCCACTGCTAGTGGTGAACTAGTGATGAATCCCCCAGACATTTTCCAATGTATTTATGAGAATTGGGACATAGCCATTATAGTCTATAGGTACGGTATAACAGTTCGAAATTCCAATCATCTGAAGGCCAGAGCGTATAACGGCCGAAACGTTGTGAATGAAAATGAGGATAATGTAAGTAATGTAAACATCAGCGGTTGACCTACAGAAACTTATGAAAGACCCCATGAAGAAAACATGTCGGTGTTGGAGCAGCTTGTCCGGGGGTTGTCTGCTTTTATGACATTGGCTTTTTTCGCAGCCGCTTCAAGTCGCAGAATATGTCAAGCCTTTGGGGATACTGCTTTGAGTGAACCCAACGCCAGGCATTGGTTCCAGAAGTTCAGGTCGGGAGATCTGTCCCTTTGTGATGAACATCGCAATGGTCAACCACAGGTCCTGGTTGATGAGGTCCTGAAGACGGCCATAGAAGAGGACAACAGCCAAATTTTCATGTTTCTGATGAAGCAGTCAGACTTCACCCGCGCAAAAATATTCAATTTACCGACGAATAATAGATATACTAATGTGCAAGATGGATTCTAACGAGAGAAAAGAATCCGGCACGACACAGAGAACCCACCTTTCTAGCCATAAACCTAGCAATTGATTCAGTATAATGACTGGGAAACGCGAGACCAAGACGACGCAGTACGTTGCTCCCCTGGGGTTTAGCATCGGCTATGCCGATGAAAGTCAAAAATGATCAAAGATAACACTTTTGCTTTGGCGACGTTAAAATTTACAAAACATTTCTTGCCCCAGTTAACAACTGATTGGTGGTCATTTCCCGATTTTAATTTATCTGATCTATGAAGACACTAGTAAATAGTTGTGGAAACAGTATAAATATCTATTTTTCATCTGAAGATCTCGGGAATCTCGTCGATAAAGATAAAAAAATAACGTAACTTCGAGGATAGAGCACTCGGCGGGGGGGTGGACACTCGCATTTATGTGAAAGGGTCTAAAATCAAAGCCGTTCAGATCGACCTTCATTACACGACTCGTTAAGAAAACAGACAGATATTCGGCCAGGGACCCCATAACACTTCTGCTTGTGAAAGAAACCAAACACGTTCGATATATCGAAAGCAAGTTTCGGCAAGCAATTTCCAATGGCACTCAGCCGCAAATGACATCACAAAGTCCGGACCAATAACTACTACAGCACAAAGAAGATATTTAGCTGTTTCAATTTAAATATATACTAAAGTATATATACAAAATATAAAATCTATTGTAGAACAGGTATATTGACCTTGACTTGTATACAAATACGTATGCTGTTGGCACATTGAATGATTTTAAAACCCTTAGTCGGCACAGAGTTAGCAAAAGGTTGCCGACCCTTGATCTAAAGCTACAACCCTAGTCGAGCCATTCTTATCTAAATCTTGATAGACAACTTCGGTAATAATCGTTTGCTAAAAAGAAGTAAGAGACTAATAGGACGATAATGCGAGGAATTGGAAGATTCACCAGAGTTTTTAAAGACAGGAACTACAGGATTTGCAACAAGCTGGAAAGCAAGAAGTATCAAGGATTTGTTGGGTTGAGTTTGGAGAGAACAAGGGCCAATTCAGGAGCATATTTCCTCAAGAAAATAGCAGGTCAAGTTCGAAAAAACTTTTGGAGACGATAGCTGAAACCATGGAAGGAATCATGTTCATATCACTCAGTAGAGATTCTGTTCTTGGAATTGGGGATGGAGTCAGGTCATGTAATAGATCCTGACTAGACATCTTTGCTTCAGTTAAATTCTCACCGACCTGATGTAACGTGTCAGATTTTTTTTCTCGCCAGAATTCATCTTACACATTTATAAATCTACCATCCGTCCGGGCATTGAATACTGTTGCCATATCTGGTCTGGAGTTCCTGCACATCTATAATAGATCCTGACCAGACATCTCGACTTCAGTCACTTTCTCACCAACGTGACGTTGCTGGCTTTTCTGCAAATAGTTTCATGGCAACTGCTCTGATGAACATTTCCCTGGTGCCCGGAGTACACGAATTCAAGCGTGTTACTAGATTGGCAATTAGGTCCCACCATTTTATTGTTGAAATAGCTAAATGAAACCACACCTTTCAATCTAACAGTTTCTTTTCTCGCACTTCCTACATTTGGAATTTCTTTCCGTTTACTTGCTTTCCTGATAACTACAATCTTCAAAAGTTTAAATGCAACGTCAGTCATCATCTGTCTTCTTGAATCCAGTTCATCTTTTGTACTTTCCTCAATTCTCTCTATTCTCAGTTTTTTCTCGCTCTCTCTCACATTCACTCCCTGAAACCTCCTGCGTACTTGTGACATTGCCGCCTTGCTTGGGGCGAAATGATTAAAAAAAAGGAGGTACCCTTGAAGAGTCGTGACTGGAAGGGGAAGAGAATTTCTGACTAAAGCAGTATGCTTTATCAGCAACAGATGACAGTACGTCAAGATAATTAAAAAGGAGGGATTTGTTCAACACGCTCTTAGAGAGCATACAGTAATCTCTGGAGCCAAACTTGCGAGAGGCTATACGGTGTGTCATTCTATCAACAAATAGCAATTTTGAGGA
This sequence comes from Acanthosepion pharaonis, assembly GCA_903632075.3. NCBI lineage: Eukaryota > Metazoa > Mollusca > Cephalopoda > Sepiida > Sepiidae > Acanthosepion > Acanthosepion pharaonis. Next base: position 596,341 of record CAHIKZ030000138.1, read on the forward strand.
GCACGCTTACACTCATTACGAGCGAAGAAGCATCTGTTATGATTAGAACTGTCATGTTGGTATAGTCGGAAGAAGTGTTTCCGGTTGGCTATAGCGATTGAACAGGCATGAGTGAACTAAATAAAAGTTTCACTTGGTATTTCCTTGCTTGTATGAAAGTTTCGATGTCAGCTCTCACTGAGGAAGAAACCTCATTGGCGCAATTTTCAACCGGAAGATTTAAAACTTCATTCCATGGGCAGTCTCGAAGAAAATTAACCCCAATCAGTGCGTTGGTAACAAAAGTATAAACTGTTAATAGAGTGATCTTGCCTAAAAGACAAGCGGAAAGAGATATCTACTGACACTAACGCGTGGTCAGAGTTAACAAGGGGACCACGTTGCATGAGTCCGGGGAACAAAGAGTAAAGAAGCGTGTCTGTCAGAATTGCTAGGCAAACGAATCTTTTCATTGAATGCAAGATCGAGTCTGGATGCCGGTTAGATCAGTGACATGAGAGTGATAAACCCACTGGACATTGAAGTCGCCAAACACAGAGATGTTTGAAGACGAATGTCAAATATTTTATCTAGCAAGCAACAGTCCTGAGAAGAAGGGGAACGACTCATTTTCTTTCATTATTTCATTTTTTTTTCTTTCTTTTCATGTCTGGTTATCTTGTCCATTTATCTCTTATCCGTCTTTTTCCTTCGCCTCTCACCAAGCTTTCTGTCTTAGATCGATATTTTTCTTTCTTTCTTTCTTTCTTTTTTTCTTTCTTTCTTTCTTTCTTTCTTTCATGTCATATATGGGTAGTCTTGTTCGTCTCTTATCTGTCTGTCTTTCCTTCTCATATCACAACACATTCTTTCTTCCTTTGATTTTTTCTTTCTTTCTTTCTTTTTCTTTCTTTCTTTCTTTCTTTCTTTCTTTCTTTCTTTCTTTCTGTCATGTTATATATGGGTAGTCTTCTTCGTCTCTTATCTCTTATCCGTCTGTCTTTCCTTCTCATATCATCAAGCATTCTTTCTTTCTTTCTTTGATTTTTCTCTTTCTTTCTTTTTTCTTTCTTAGCATTATTATTTTATTCTCTTTCATTTATTTATTGTCTTTCTTATTTTGCTTTATTATTTTTTCTCTTTCCGTTTTAGATTTATTCTATTTTTCTCTTTCTTTCTTTCTTTCTTTCTTTCTTTCTTTCTTTCTTAGATTTATTCTCTTTCTTCCTTTACTCTCTTCTTGGCTGTGAGGCAACTTGGCGCTTTAACTTTGACGGCGGAAGGATACAACATTTAACAAAGATAGACAAGTGAATCGCCGCATATAGTGCCCTGCAAATAATGATATGAAGAAAAATCAAAGGTTCATTAGCAAAATAAAAATGAAAGGAACAAAAAATGATTGGAATCCCGTAGTTCAATAACGAGCCCTCGATATTTTAATGAGGAATTGTCGACACAAAGAAACATATTCTTCTTCCTTTTTTACTGTCTCCTTCTGTTACGTCAATACCCGAAGTTTCTTTTCTAATACAAAAGATATATATTTTTTGTAATTTTATATATTTTTAAGGATTTGGTAATATATAATTAAAAAAAGTGTTTCGTCTTTATATATATATATATATATATATATATATATATATATATATATATATATATATATATATATATATATATGTTATATAATGGAATATGCATACACCTGTGTTCCTCCTAACTGGAATATGATTGTCTGGTGTCCGTCATAAATACCGACGGACGTGTAGGTATGACAGAGTCAAAGAGCCTTAGTCTGAGAGCTAAATCTATAACGACGCCCATTGGACTACGACGCGTACCAGTATTCTACTTTGTTATAGTAGCCAAAACCACTTAGCTACTTCGTTCAAATATATCCCTTTCCAGGACATATCAGTATGTATATATATATATATATATATATATATATATATATATATATATATATATATATTAAATATACATATTACCTTACATCGGAAGTACTTTCGATGTAATGTAATCAGTCAGTTATGTGCAAAGCGTGATACACGCTTATGCGATCATGTATCATTCGATACACGAGTGACGAGGCAGATTTTTGTAGCAGTACGTTGCCATTTCTTTCTGGGGTAGATTAGTTGCCATCCAAGGCTATAGAACTCGGTCTGTCCTCATATTTACCCATAGCTGGGGGGACAAGAAGAAAAAGAATATTCATACCTTTCGCGAAGGTAATAGCAGGTAAGTAAATGCAATGGATTCGACTGAAATTCGAAATCGGCTCTCCGATTCCTCAATTCCAGCCGCTATCCACTACTCCACCGTGCCTCCTGTAAGGTAATATGTATACTGATTAATATATACTTTATAGCTCTGTATTACCACACTGAGCACTACTTTGTTAACACCAAAGATTAACTAAAACTTTTTTTTGCAAATTTATATATGCGCGTGAACGCAAACCTGTATGTTGGCTTGTATCTATATTTATTTATTTAATTCATATATATATATATATATATATATATATATATATATATATATATATATATATATATATATATATGCATGATATATTACGGCATTCATCTAGACATCTCAAATTATAGAACTGTGAAACTTGTAAAGTTACAGTAAATAAATATTCTTAAGCCTCTAGTTGCATATATATATATATATATCTTTCTCTCTCTCTCTATGTATATATTGTCATCCACAAACAGAGTGCTTCACAGCTCATCAGTGTGGCTAGACATGCGATTGCCTCAAGCCTTGATCGGAACCAGACTGATTTGGTATCAGTCGGATATTCTACCCCTGAGCCATTGGCGTACGGCAGGGATGAAGGTGAATTTAGACGTATTTATTTTTAGACAAACACGCCAGTGACCAGAAAACTCGATTCGTCTTAACGAAGAGTCTTGCATCAGCATCAGTAAAAGTTACTGTTTACAAATTCACTTTTTCTCCCCGAGACCTCAACCCAAATAATTTTTTCGGGAGCATGTGTATATATATTGTCATCCACAGATAGACTGTCAATGTTTACAAATTCACTTATATATATATATATATATATATATATATATATATATATATATTAAAGACATTTTTATGTTTAACGTTCTTTTTTATAGATACAAGTATTTAAGTAAATGCTCTGTTTATAATAAACAATATTAAATAACATTTACCGGCCTGAATGTCCGAGAAATTTTCATAGAAAATATTCGTCCTTTGACAGGATTTCTCGGACATTCAGGCCGGTAAATGTTATTTAATACTGTTTATTATAAACAGAGAATTTACTTAAATACTTGTATCTATAAAAAGAATGTTAAACATAAAAATGTCTTTAATAAATAAATTGTCGGACTTTGTCCATTTCTTAATATATATATATATATATATATATATAGGTTAATGGTCAAAGTTGGATCAGACCAGGGAACAGTAGTATTAAAAAGTGCTCAATACACGTGGGAAAAAAATAAGTAAAAATAAAAGCAACAATAATATGTAGAGATTTTAAGTTTACCAATCAATTAAAATACGCGATTTCAATCCGGCGGTCTCGTCAGGCGAAACTTTCAAAATGACCACTTTAATGGTTTATTTAAAAAAAAACCCACAAAGAACGCGACATAATTATCTTTTAAAAAATAACAGGCGTATGAT
>CAHIKZ030000138.1:602500-660000 GCA_903632075.3 Acanthosepion pharaonis
TATATATATATATATATATATATATATATGTCTGTATTGATAATATTAGTGGTCAATATATATATATATATATTGTATAGATACAATTTATTTAAGTAAATGTTTTGTTTTAATTAAACAGTATTAATTACATTTACAGGCCTGAATTGTGTCTATAAAAATAATGTATAAACAGAAAATATTTTAAATATTTGTCGAACTTCGTCCATTTCATTATATGTTGCCAGTGCTTACATTACGATACGTTTCGTGACCAGAAATGATCGATTTAGAAAAATCCTCGAAGATTGTTTGTTTATAAACAGTAATTCGGAATTTGCTAACTAGACACTTTTTTCTGTAGCTGAATGGTACAGCACATCAGGTCAAATGCCGGTTTCCGTATAAGAATAAAGGTACAATTCCTGTCGGTTGCGTATTTTAATTGATTTTTAAACTTAAAAAGCTCTACATGTTATTGTTACTTCTATTTTTACTTATTTTTTCCCACGAACATTCAGGGCAGTAAATGTAATTAATACTGTTTAATTAAAAGTAGATCATTTAATTAAATAAATTTTATCTATAAAAAATGACGTATAAACATAAAATATATTATATACATATACATATCGGCAGCAGACATTCTTTCAAACATCTTTCATTGAATATGGCTGATAAGGAAGACTGAATTAAATTTTTATTAAGGTTTTCCAGCATCGTAACATTTTTCCATTTTGTAGGAGTTAAGGAATATAAAAATTGTCTATAATTTTTATTGTCCCAAATGCTTTCGGCCACTTTTATAGCCATTTTCAAGGATGTTTTATCTCTGGTGTTGTTATGTCTTCTTTATGTTGTATGACGTTGTAAATTATTTAATTTTTATTGTAAATAAACTACTATTGAATCATTTTTTTGTTTTCTATGCATATTTATCTATTATGTTTCTGTGTACAGTTAATTGTATAAAAATTGTTTATTTATTAGTTATAAATACAATAAATTATAAATTTTGTAAGTGTCCGAATATTTGTTGTTTCCCTTCACAGTATTATAAATTTGTAAGTGTACGAATATTTGTTTGTATATATGAATATATACATATATATTAAGTAAGCCATCGAGTCTGATAGAAACCTCAACAGAATGCAGAAAGCACTGGACGACCGTTTCGTCCTATATTTGGGACTCATCAGCAGTGCGCATCCACTACTGAGAATTGAAACCTCTGACAGTTAGGTTGTCAAGCAAACATCATACCAACTGTTCTAATGGGCCTCCGTGACGAAGAGATTGCAAATCAGACTCAATGTAGCGTCGCTCGCTCACATATTCCGGGGTGGAACTCTACTGAGTTCTCTGTAACCATAGGACTGTGCCCCCTGGAGCCACGAGCCGCTCACTCTAGAGCATTAGAAGCCGGTTCAAGCAATGATATACACAGATAGTAATTATTAGGAGGATTTGATAATTATATTAAGTAATTTATTGAGTCTGAAAGAAACCTCAACTTATATATATATAAGTGAACATTGTAGTCAACACTTAGAGGCGACAGGCTGTTTCATGCTAGTGTTTTTTTCTCGGTTATTTATATATAGGGGTCAGTGGTGCATTGTGGGTAGTCTGTTTTGGCGGTTATTTTGCTGGAAGTCGTTTATTTATTTGGGTTAGATTATTTTGCTTGTTTTTATTTTTTATTTTTATTTTTATTTCTTATCTTATATATTTATTTATTTTGTGTTTTATTAACGTAGTAAAAATTTGTTTTTATCGCTTATTTAATAGTTTTGTTTTGGTTTCGGAAGATAATTAAAACTATTTATTCAATTTTGGGGTTGATTTCTGTCGTTTATTATATTATTTATAAATATATTCAAAGAAAATGTGAACGTTGTGGAAATGTTTCTAAGCAGGTCTCTGCAATTGGAAATCGTCATCTACAGTGTAAGAGAGTTGTCGGGACCGGAGAAGAAGTCTCTTATATCCTGGTTTGGTCTATTTTGTTTAGGTAAGTATGGAAACACTTTGGGACCAGAGAAAATCTCTCTTATATCCGGGTTTCTCTTATATCCGGGTCTCTTATATCCGGGTTACACTGTAGTAAACACATATACTTAGAAACAATATACCGGGTTTAACAGCGAAATTGCCGAAATCGTGCAACAGAGAAATTGTCCAATTTTTTTTTTTTTTAAGCGTTTCACCCCAAGCAAGGCAGGAAGCCACAAGGACGCAAGGGGTTACAGAAGATTTGGAGCAAGATCAGATAGGAGTGATAGAAGAAAGGATGAGGAGAAGGATAGTGGATAGGTCAAGGCAACTGGAGATGTCGATTGACATTACATTCGAATAGTTGGAGATTATAGCTCTCAGGGAAACTGGAATAGGGAATGGAGTTCCACAGGCGAGAGGTGCGAGACCTGAAGCTATTGGAGTAGAAGAGACGGCTACATTTAATAGTTTCGACAGTGAAAGGGTGAGAGCGAGATGCCAGCCTCGTACGGCGCTTGAACTCATGAAGTCTGGGAACCAGCGAATGCAGCTCCTCGGAGCAATTGCCATGAAAGTATTTGTAAAAAAGATAGAGAGAGGCAACGGCACGTGTGAGAGAGTGACTGTAGACGAGATGCCAGAGCAGGTCCAATTATATTGCATATCCGGCTCTGGAGCCTATCAAGAATCCCGAGGCAAACAGAAGGGTCTCCAGACCATATATGGCAGCAATACTCCATGCAAGGACGAATTGTTGATTTGTAGATCTGGAGGATCGATTCCGGGGAGAAAAATTTCCTGGCGCGGCACAGGGAGCCAACTTTCCTTGCGGTGGACGAAGCAATTGACTCAATGTATTTGTTCCATCTCAGGTCAGCAGTCAACGTGAGACCGAGCAGCCGCAGAGATGTGCTCTCGAGAAGTTGAGCGTCAAACATTCTAATGGAGGGCAGGGAAGGATCACTGTGGTGATTAATGGAGAGCAGTTTTGTGTTTGAGGCATTAAAGTTGACCAGCCAATTCCTACCTCAGTTCACAATCGAATGGAGGTCCTTTTCGAGACGCAGGGCCAGGTTAGTTTTGTCAGTGACAATAGATTTGTTTTTGAGGCAGGAATAAATTGTGGTGTCATCCGCGTAGATGCCAACTTGGGAATTTATGGCGTCAGGAAGGTCATTTATGTAGATAAGGAATAGAGTGGGGCCTAGGATGGAGCCTTGAGGAACACGTGCGTTCGTGGGATAGGAACTGGAGGAGAATCCGTTGAGAATTCTTAGATTAAGTTTTGAAACATTGTACTTTAGAAATGATTAAAGATATTGGAATTTTCCGAGGACTTTATAACACTATTAGACTCTATTTTGAATGCTAAGAGTGGATTTAGCTCTAAGTTGAAATTATCACCCCTCTTGTTGTTGTGACTTCCTAATCCAGTTTTCTTCTCTACGGTTCTCTCTTTTATAAACTTATTCACCGTTCTCTTGATGGTTCTTGAATAGACTTTGAAGATGGAAGCCTGAGTATGAATGTTGGTACCATTATTGAAGGCCTAAATGATCTTTTTCTTCTCATCATTGCTCAGTTGGAAAAACATAGTGGAGCTGACACAAAACGAATTTAACCTGATCTTTTTCTAGCTGAATAATTCAAAGGTTTTTTTTCAGTAATTTTTACGATAAATGGTGTCAAAATGGTTAAACGTCTTATTTGGGACGATATAATTGGGTTGATTTTAACCTGTTCTCTTTCTAACTGAATAACTCAAAGGGTTTTTTTCAGTAATTCTTACAATAAATGGTGTCAAAATCTTCAAATATCCAAACGTAATGTCAGTCGCCATCTTCTGATACTTTGATCTTGATCCCCGTCCTTCTCTTTATCCTTTCCTCAAACACCCCCCTATTTATTTATTTCTCTCACTTTCTGTAACCTCTTGCGTGCTAGAGGCATTTCCACTTTGCTTGGGGTTAAAAGCTTAAAAAAAAAAAAAAAAAAAGAAAGAAAGAAAGGAGAGGGAATTAAGAGAAGATGAAGTTCTTGACTTTCTCTGGATAAATTTGAATGCTATCTTTCGTAACTGTTTCTCCATCTCGACTCGGTAGGATATTGGTGAGTATTCCTGCCTATCACGCTATCAGGTTTTTTTTTTGTGGAGTCGACTTGCTTTTGAATAATTTCGAAAATTTCGAATAAACCTTTTCCAGATACCAAATTAGCTGATAAAATCATTTTTGCAGGAGGTTGGACGTTTGCCACAAATTCTTTTTGGTTATCTTGTCCCTTTTCTTTAGAATTTTGAGCTATGAACAAGTCGTCACTTAGACTAAACGTTTTTTGTTTTTAACAAAGGAAGCAAATTTGGTTTTCTTTTTTGTTTTTTAAACTTTATAAGCTGTTAGTTTAGACGCAAAGAATTATTAAAAAACAAAACAAAACAAAACAAAAAAAAACAACGAAAAATACATGCCTTTATTTACAATTTCTTTTTCGTGGTAACGTTTTTTTTTCTTTCGGATACTAAGAGGCATGAGTTCTTCCTGACACCATGTAGCGAAAATTATGGGTATTAAATTATAGAAGGGTGGGAAGAAGAAAAGATGAAGTCTTTGACTGTTTACTGTGACGTCCAAACTAATTTAAATTGCTCCCCATGTAATTGACACTGTTTTTTATAGCGAAAGCAGATACCATTTTTTGACAAGGGAGGTAATTCTGGATTACTCCACAAAATCCACATCTATCTATCTATCTATCTATCTATCTATCTATCTATCTATCTATCTATCTATCTATCTATCTATTTCAGTCTATTCGTTCATATCTATCTATCTATTTCAGTCTATTCGTTCATATCTATCTATCTATCTATCTATCTATCTATCTATCTATCTCAGTCTATTCGTTCATATCTATCTATCTATCTATCTATCTATCTATCTATCTATCTATCTATCTATTTCAGTCTATTCGTTCATATCTATCTATCTATCTATCTATCTATCTATCTATCTATCTATCTATCTATCTCAGTCTATTCGTTCATATCTATCTATCTATCTATCTATTTCAGTCTATTCGTTCATATCTATCTATCTATCTATCTATCTATCTATCTATCTATCTATCTATCTATCTATCCCAGGCTGATGATCTATCTCTATATATTTATATCTCTTTTTAAGGTGTTATATATGTGTACTTCATTTATATTACTTTCTTTCTTTCTTTCTTTTTTCTTTGCGAAAACTTGTATAATTTCCCCTTTTCTTTCCTTGTTTGTTTTTTTGTTTCTTTCTTTTTTTTAAAGTATACCTTTTTGCCATTTTCTTTCCGTTCTCTTTTTCATTTCAGATGTTTTCCTTTCTTTCTTTTCTCCTGATTAAATAAAAAGAATCTCATTCTGTCGCCCGTTTCTTTTGTCACCCCCTCCCCGCCCCCGCAACTCTCTGATTTCCCTCTCTATCTCTCTTTCGCTCTCTTCGTCACATAATTCCAAGAAAGTAATGTTGTCCACAACTGTCATCTCAATAACAACGCCCTGTCATCCTCGTCTCTCTGACAATCAAGGCGGGACATTTACGAATGATCGCCCCCCTCTCCCCGACAACTTCCAACTTTCTTGGCTTAACGTTACACTCTGCTCGACGCACGTTGTCTTCCCGATATAAGTATATTTGCTAGCGGCAAATGTCAGCATCGTTTTCCATCTTCCCATCTACTTTTCATGTTTTTTTCTTTCCCAAAGAATAAGATATTCTTTCCCTAAGCTGTCAAAGACAAACTTAGACAAACATTGTTATCATGTTAACAAATAAGTATAGAATTTACTAAACCGAGTCTGTCTTGAGGTCATGTAATTTAGACAGTCTAATGAATTCTTTCTTCTGTGTGCCGTGTCCTTGCAGAACGTGGACGATCAGGGCTCTCCACAACTTCCTGTGCCTTGTAGACCTTAGCAAACTTTGTCTTTTTTGTATATATTCTAATACTGCTCTACCAACCATGTACAAAGATCCTCCTCCTCCTTCTTCTTCTTCTTCTTCTTCTTCTTCTTCTGTGTGCCGTGTCTTTTTAGGGCGTGTGTGATCATGGCTCTCCACAATTTCCTGTCATTTGTAGACCTTAGTAAAGTTTGTCCTTTTGCCATATCTCCTAATACTTGTTCTACCAACCAATCTCGTTCTTCTCCGTCTTCTAGGTGCCGTATCTCTTCAGGACGTGTGCAAACATGGCTCTCCACAGCTTCCTCTCTTTTGCAGCTTTTAGTAAACTTTGTCTTTTTGCTACATATAGTAATCCCTGTTCTACAAATCATTTACGCAAGCACGCCATTCTTCTTCGTCTTCTTCTATACGCAGTGTCTCTTCAGAACGTGTGATCATGGCTCTCCACACCGTCCTGCCTTTTGTAGCCTTCAGTACAATTTGTCTTTTTGTTATATATCCTAATTCTTGTTCTACAAACCATTTACATAAGTCCGTTCTTCTTATATGTGCCGTGTCTCTGCAGGAAGTGTGCGATCATGGCTCTCCACAACTTCATTTCTTTTGTAGCCCTTAGTACAGTTTGTGTTTTTGCTATATCTTCGAATCCTATCTATGGTCCACCCAATTTCTCACAGTAATGTTTTGGCCTATGCAAGAAAAACGTCTTTTAACCAAAATTTCGAACGTGCTGGAAAGGATTTACATTAGTCGGACTATTGTCCTCATCTTTGTCGCCATATTTGTCACAACGTTTCGGCCGTTGTACGCTCCGGCCTTCTTCAGGTGGTTGGAATTTCGAACTGAACCCTTTATTTCGATCGCTGGGGTAGACTGTTCTAATTCCACGTGCCATGTTTGATGCATGTCAGTTATCAGTTATCTCCTGCTAATTTTCCCTCTGAAAGTTCTCCACTGCCTTAACCAGGAATTGAACTCACCTTCTTTGGGTCTGTCACTGGATCTAACCAACGCCTTTATCCACTATGCTCTTCTTTAGAAAATTTTGCGAGGTACCTAAACTTAATATATATCTAAATATATTAATATTAATAAATATATTAATATTAAATATTAAATATATATTAATATTTATTCTAAACTTAATATATATCTACCGGTTTATTGACCGAAAGTCTTACTAAAGGGAATGAGACTCTCGAACCTCTATTATCTCGAATTCTCTCTCTCTCTCTCTCTCTATATATATATATATATATATATATATATATATATATAAATATATATACTATAATTAAGAGAGAGAACAGTAAGATATATAATCTTCTTATTAATTTATAATGTTCTTATTAATTATTTTTATTTTTATCAAACAGTGCTCAATGCAAATCTACAGAGCATATGAATGTATGTGCTTATAAAACTCAGTAAATTTCAAAATAAGTTATTCCAAAATTTGCTTGAGAATGAAACAGTACTAGGGACTTCAATTTAATTCTATAATTGAATTTGAAGTTTTTAGTTTCTGTTTTTGAAACATGGTAATTCCTGTGTAGCGATGAAACATATTTTTAAATTAGTAAATATATATACATATATATATATATATATATATATATATATATATATATATATATATATTTGCGTATGCGAAATGCAAAAGTAATTTTAAAGGATTAATAGATTTTTAATTAGAAATTGGTTCTTATTATAATAAAACATATATTTAGTGAGTATACGAGTTTGAATAGACAACCATCTTATTTTGAAACATGTGAAATTTTAATAAAAACTCGACTGTAGATAGAAAGCCTTATTAAAATGAATATGTTGCTCTTGTTTAAAAATTACGTTCTTTGTATTTCAGGTAGGAAAAATAAAGTTGGCAGATATAGACTTCGAATTGACCTAATGAGCGACGTGAAATTCTTAAATAGGAAAACTGACACTTGAAACTTGATTTGCTGTAATGGATTTCTGTACTCATGAAGCCAGTTTTTTCCGTTTTGAAGTGAGGTTCACATAAAAATTTCTATCTATCTATCTATCTATCTATCTATCTATCTATCTATCTATCTATCTATCTATCTGCGTTCATATCTATCTATCTATCTATCTATCTATCTATCTATATCTATCTATCTATCTATCTATCCATCTATCTATCTATCTATCGTTCATATATCTATCTATCTATCTATCTATCTATCTATCTATCTATGTTCGTTCATATCTATCTATCTATCGATCTATCTATCTATCTATCTATCCATCTATCTATCTGTCGTTCATATCTATCATCTATCTATCTATCTATCTATCTATCTATATTTCTGTTCATATCCATCTATATCTATCTATCTATCTATCTATCTATCTATGTTCGTTCATATCTATCTGTCTGTCTGTTCATATCTATCTATCTATCTATCTATCTATGTTCGTTCTATCTATCTATCTATTCGTATCTATATCTATCTGTCTGTCTGTTCATATCTATCTATCTATCTATCTATCTATCTATCTATCTATCTATCTATCTATGTTCGTTCATATCTATCTATCTATCTATCTATCTATCTATCTATCTATCTATCTATGTTCGTTCATATCTATCTATCTATCTATCTATCTATCTATCTATCTATCTATCTATCTATGTTCGTTCATATCTATCTATCTATCTATCTATCTATCTATCTATCTATCTATGTTCGTTCATATCTATCTATCTATCTATCTATCTATCTATCTATCTATCTATCTATCTATCTATCTATCTATGAGAACGATCAGTTCGTATAAAATTGGAAAGATTGGATCATTGCATTAAACGATCAACTAGTTGACTCTTACTTTTCCCATTACTTGTGAGTAAAATGTGAAAAAAAAGGCGATGATATTTTCGTGGATTATAACAATATAACTCTGATTACTTTATGGCAGCTTATTCACTTAGAAACCCTAGCAGTGTGAATAACCCCGCGGGGCTATTTCTTACAAAGATGTTGTTTATAAGACCATATCAGCTTCCGTCTTGAATTTCATGACATTTCGTACAAGGAGCTCGCCAGATTTCTTTAGCCAGTGGCAGCACCAATGCAAACATGACATCAAGTTAAATAGTAAGGTTGACTTTGTTTATTCTTACTACAGTAGACAAAATCTGTGCGCTGAAAATCAGATATAAGTAATAAGAGATAATTATTATTATTATTATTTCACAGTGAGGGCCATACGGGATTTTCTAACAATCTGTTGCTCACAAGATGCTTTGCCTTATCTAACATTATCTGACAGGCAACATGTTTTGTTTTCTCTACAATTCTCCGGGTTTGTCTCTGCTAACAATCTCTAGCTAAGTGTTGAAATATTGTCAATAAGCGTTATTAGATTATTATTATTAATATTATCATCATCATCATCATCATTATTATTATTTTCATTATTATTATTATTATCATTATTTTACAGTGAGGGTCACATGGGACTCTTCTAACAATCTTGCATTGTCTTCATTAGAATACTGGGGCTGACAACTTGCCTTTACAACATTGGAATTCTCAGGTTGACAATATGCTTTTTCTTCACTGGAATTGTGAGGCTGACAAAATGCATTTCCTTTATTGAAATTCTGCGGCTGACAAAATGCCTTATCTTCATTGGACTCTCTAATTTACAAATTGCATTTTCTTCATTGGAATTCTCAGGTTGACAAATTGTTTTTCTTTACTGGAATTCTCAGGCTGACAACTTGCCTTATCTTCACTGGAATTCAACGGCTAACAACATGCCATTTCTTCATTGGAATTCTGCGGTTGACAATATGCTTTATCTTCACTGGAAATCTGTAGGTCACAATTAGACTTATCTTCATTGGAATTCTGCTGGTGATAATTAGCCTTTTCTTCACAGCAATTCTCAGGCCGACAACTTGTTTTCATCATTGGAATTCTCAGGCTGACAACTTGCCTTTTCTTCATTGGAATTCTCAGGCTGACAACTGGCCGTATCTTCATTGGAATTCTCATGCTGAAAACTTGCCTTTTTTCATTGAAATTCTCAGGCTGGCTACTTGCCGCAAATTCATTGGAATTCTCAGGATGACAAGTTGACTTTTCTTCATTGGAGTTCTCAGGCCGACAACTTGCATTTTCTTTTTTTGAATTCTCAAGCTGACAACTTGCCTTTTCTTCATTGGAATTCTCATGCTGACAACTTGCTGCATTTTCATTGGAATTCTGAAGCTGACAACTAGCTTTTTCTTCATTGGAATTCTCAGGCTGACAACTTGCCTTTTTTCACTGGAATTCTCATGCTGACAATTTGCCGCATCTTCATTGGAATTCTCAGGGAGATAAACTGCCTTTTTTTCATAGGTATTCTCAGACTGAAAACTTAATGCATCTTTATTGGAATTCTCAGGCTGGTAACTTGCCGCATCTTCACTGGAATTCTCATGCTGACAAATTGCCTTTTGTTCATTGGAATTCTCAGGGAGATAAATTGCCTTTTCTTCATAGGAATTCTCAGTCTGAAAACTTAAAGCATCTTCATTGGAATTCTCAAGCTGAGAAATTGCCTTTTGTTCATTGTAATTCTCAAGCTGACAGTTTGACGCATCTTCACTGGAATACTCAGGCTAACAACATGTCGCATCTTCATTGGAATTCTGAGGTTGATAAATTGCCTTTTCTTCATTGGATTCTCAGTCTGACAACTTGCCTTTTGTACATTGGAATTCTCATGCTAACAACTTGCCTTTTCTTCATTGGAGTTCTCAGTTTGACAATTTGCCTTTTCTTAAATGGAATTTTTAGGGTGACGACATGACGCATCTTCATTGGAATTCTCAGGCTGACAATTTGCCTTATCTTCAATGGAATTCTCAGGTTGACAACTTGGCTTTTCTTAATTGGAATTCTCATGCAGACAACTTGCCTTTTCTTCACTTGAATTCTGATGCCGACAACGTGCCTCATCTTAATTGGAATTCTGATGCAGACAAATCGCCTTATCTTCATTGGAATTCTCAAACCGACAAATAGCCTTTTCTTCATTGGAATTCTCAGCCTGACAACTTGCCTTTACTTCATTGGAGTTGGCCGGTTGACAACTTGCCTTTGGCTCTGGAACTCTCATGCTGACAACATGCCTTTTCTTCACTGGAATTCTTATGGTGACAACTTGCCGCATCTTCATTGGAATTCCCAGGCCAACGATTTGCCGCATTTTCATTGGAATTCTGAGGTTGACAAGTTGCGTTTTCTTCATAGGAGTTCCCAGGTTGACAACTTGCCTTTTCCAATTGGAATTCTCAGAGTGACGACGTGCCGCATCTTCATTGGAATTCTCGGGTTGATAAATTGCCTTTTCTTCATAGCAATTCTCAGTCTGACAACTTGCTGCATCTTCATTGGAATTCTCAGGCTGACAACTGGCCGTATCTTCATTGGAATTCTCTGGCTGACAACTTTCCTTTTGTTCATTGGAATTCTCAAGATGACAACTTGCCTTTTGTTCCTTTGTATTCTCAGGATGACAACGTGCCGTATCTTAATTGGAATTCTCATGCCGACAACGTGCCGTATCTTAATTGGAATTGTGATGCAGACAAATCGCCTTATCTTCATTGGAATTCTCAGGCTGACAACTTGCGTTTTATTCATTGGAATTCTCAGGTTGACAACTTGCCTTTTCTTCATTGGAATTCTCATGCTGACAACTTGCCTTCTCTTCATTGGAATTTTGCGGCTGACAACTTGCCTTTTCTTCATTGGAATTCTCCGGCTGACAAATTGCCGTTTCTTCATTGGAATTCTGTGTCTGACAACTTGCCTTGTGTTCATTGGAAATCTGTGGCTAACATCTTGCTTGGTGTTCTCTAGAATTCTGCAGCTGACAACTTCCCTTTTGTTCATTGGATTTCTACGGCTGATAACATGTCTTTCCTCCCTTGGAATTCTGAGACTATTAACTTGTGGTTGATAACTTGCTATGTTGTCTCTGGTGTTCTGCTTTTGACAACATGTTATGTCTTCTCTCGAATTCTCCGGCTGACAACTTGCTTTTTTTTCTCTGGAATCTTGTGGCTGACGACTTGCTTTGCCTTCTCTAACATTCTTTAAGTGACAACTTTCTTTTCTCACTTCTAAATATCTCTTTGACAACATGCTTTGTTTTCTCTAACATTTTCTCTGCTAAAGGACATTTTTTGTACTTTCTAACAATCTCCGTCCTACAATTTCCTTTGTAATCCCTAACATTATCTGGCAAACAACATGTGCTTTTTCGCTTTCAAAAATCGCACGCTGGCAACTTGCTTCCTCAGGGACACATGGCACAGTGGATAAATGCTTTGGTTAGATCTAGTGACATGACCAAAACAGTGTGAGTTCAATACCCGGTTAAGGCAGTGGAGAACTTTCAGAGGGAAATTAACAGGAGATAACTGATAACTGACATCTATCAAATGGCACGTGGAACTAGAACAGTCTACCCCAGTGAGCGAAATAAAGGGTTCAGTTCGACATTCCAACCACCTGAAGAAGGCCGGAGCGTGCAACGGCCGAAACGTTGTAATAAATATGGCGACAAAGATGAGAACAATAGTCCGAATAATGTAAATAATGTACATAATACCTCATCTCAGAATTATAGACAGACTTTGCTTCCTCTTCTTTAACATTATATAGCTAAGTGCTTAAAATTATGTATAAGTGATAAGTGCTAATTATTATTATTATTATTATTTTACAGTGAGGGTCACACTGTACAACGCACGGGACCTACACGAGAGAGAGAGAGAGAGAGAGAGAGAGAGAGAGAGAGAGAGAGAGAGAGAGAATGAGAGGGGAAGCGAGGGAAAGGGTTAAAAAGTAAGGGGCACAGTTTACGCGGATATATGGGGAAGATAACAGATAACACTAAGAGCCTAAACATATTAAGATTGTAGAGATCGAGTAAACGTTCCCCTAAGAGTCGGTTGCACGGAACAGTGGTGCGCGGGAAGAAGCTGTTTGAGCGGAACAATGGAAGATGAAATTTTTCCAGTATTATTGCTAGATGGAATGATTGATATTAAATAGCAGTTACCGTCTACACTCGCGTATCATGCGAATTTTGAAGCACTAATTTTGAAGCTAATTTTAAGGGGATCGCATCATACATGAGATATAAAATTAGTTTATGTACTGCTGGCCCTGTCTACGCCTTTGAGCAAACTATATATCCATTTATTGTAGTCAAAAAGTACAGCTGTATTTAAAATAAACGTGATTTTGATAAAACTGAAGTTTTACTTAACTGTATCCAATAATAATGCATGTAATATTCACATATTAGTATTGTATTATAAAATACAAACATAGCAAATATGCGTCTTTTCCATTTTTTACGTTGATGTTTAGTTTTTTCTCGTTCGGTTGTTTATGGCTGGGTGCGTTTACTCAACGAGTATAGCGTTACTAACGATACATTTATCATTCTCTTTTACTTTTTAAACTTATTTAACTAGAAGATAGTGTTATGAATAATCAAGAGTGGTCTCCCCTTGTTTTCTTAATCTGCTCTTTAAGAGAGCTATTTCTGGGTTTTTTTTTGTTTTTTTAAGCAGTTTCACCCCAAGCAAGGCGGAGAGCCACTAGGATGCAAGGGGTTACAGAAAATTTGGAACACGGTCAGATTGGAGTGATAGAAGAAAGGATGAGGAGAAGAGTAGTGGATAGATCAAGGCAACTGGAGATACAGAGGCCAGTAAGAGAGAGAGAGAGAGAGAGAGAGAGAGAGAGAGAGAGAGAGAGAGAGAGAGAGGACTGAAACCCTTCCTAAACAAGAAACAAGGCGTAAGCCCTCTCATGTCCAAGAGAAGGGGGAGGAGTGTTGACCGGGCGGTAGGAAAGCCTACCTACTCCTATTACATATAACACATACAACAACAACAAAAACAGAGGTAACAATGAGAGGGGGAGGTAATTTGAAAAGAGTCCTGGCTGACACTTGCATTTACCCTTTCGCAACATTAAGTTTTAAGTTTTAACTTAGTATAAGTCCCATTGTCTATTCTAAAAAGGAATTTGAAGAAAATAAGGTTATCCGGATTTATTGCTATGTCATAATAAATGCCCCAACATACGTGACAGCGAGTGTTAGTCCGCTTTCTTCCTCATGATAACAAGTGAAGGTACAACTTATCTTAAGTCCAAGCATCGACCTGGTGGGGGGGATCAACGGCCAATCCACCGCCCTCACCAAATAGTGGGCTTGGGAGGTATGCTTTCAATAAAAATTAAGAACAACAGGAGAAAGAATGGTGGCGAAAACAATTCCAAGTTCAGAAATTTTATCAAGCAAGACTAGTCGGCCACTAAATCATGAGAATACTGACGAGACACTTTCGCATCTAGCCAAAGACATTTAATTTTCCCCCTTTTGATTTTTTTTTCGAAACGGGACCATCAGATAGGTTACAATGATTAGGACAAAATGTGTAATTATGGGCAAAGACACTGACGAGGAGGGGAAGAAAAAAATACAATAAAATAAAATTTAAACATTTAAACAAAAAAGAAAAATAAAGAATTAAAGAAAATCGAAAAAAACATTAAAATGAGTCTTCGGTAGAGCGAAATTATACTTACACAGGGCAGCGAGTGTTTGTCGACACTATATGCGAACCTTGTACTCTCAGTTGAATAAAGCTTTCTTAAAGCCTACGTCTGCGTACTTCTGTCATTACAGATGAGACAAAGAAATCGACGAAAAGAGGCTAGTCTATTTTAATTTGGTCTCCCCCACCAAAAAGGAACACACATGACACACGAGATACATAAGAAAAATCATTTTTTATAAGCGAAAATTTGGGGTGGGGGGTTGCACGATACGTGAGATCGCGCGTTGCACGAGTCTATACGGTAAGCGCTATTTGTAATGAAATTATTCTGTATTATTGCCATATGGAAAGATTGATATTAAATAGCAATTCGGCGCACTTCGTAACGAAATTGTCCAGCATAATTGCCGTATAGAAAAGTTAATATTAAATAGGAATTCAGCACAATCTCTAACGAATAGATCATTATTATTGTCATATATAAAGATTGATATTAAATAGCAATTTCAGCGTTTTTTGTAACAAAATTGTGCAACATTATTGTCGTATGGAAAGATTGAAATTAATTCGGCGTTATCCGTAACGAAATTGTCCAGTACGACTGCCGTATGGAAGGATTGATATTAAGTAGCAATTCGAAGCATTTCTTAACAAAATTGCCCAGCATTATTTTGGTGTGGAATGGTTGATATTAGCACATATTGTAACGAATACATCAGCATTATTGCCATATATAAAGATAGATATTAAATAGCGCTTTTTGTAACGAAATTGTCCAGCATCATTGTCGTATGAAAAGATTGAAATTGAATGGCAGTTCGGCGTTATTCGTAACGAAATTATCCAGTGTGCTTGCCATGTGGTAAGATTGATATTAAGTAGGAATTCAAAGCGTTTCTTAAAATTGCCCAACATTATTTTGGTATGGAATGGTTGATATGATCAATTCAGCACATATTGTAACGAATAGTTCAGCATTATTGCTATACATAAATATGGATACTAAATAGCAATACAGAGCTTTTTGTAACGAAATTGTCCTGCATTATTGTTGTATGGAAAGATTGAAATAAAATGGCAGGTCGGCGTTATTCGTAACGAAATTGTCCAGCGTTATTGCCATATGTAAATATTGACATTAAATAGCAATTCAACACTCTTTGTAACGAATTGTTCAGCATTATTGCCACAGTGAAAGATTGATATTAACTAGCACTACCAAAATTGTCCATCATGCTAGCCACATCAAATGATTAATATTAAATAGCAATTTGGACATATTAGTTACGAAATTATCTGGCATTATTGATATATGTAAAGATTTACATTAAATAGCAGCCCAGGGAACCACTTAAGAATATTGTCCGGCATTATTGCCATATGTGAAGTTGGATATGAAATAGAAATTCAGAACAATCTGTAACGAAATTGTCTGGCATTATAACCATTCATGCTTCGTATTCTGTAAGATTCACAGGGAGACAATCTGGTTTTTCTTCACCAACGTTCACACCCTGAAAAATTGCATTGTCTTTTTCAACATTTTCAGGCTGACATCTTGCTTTGCTTTTTCTAGCATTCTCAGGCTCGCAACTTTCTTTGTCTTCTCTAACATTCTATTGCTGACAGCCTGCTTTGTCTTTAACATTATCTGGCAGAAAACATGCATTCCCTTTTTCAACGTTCCCAATATGACAATTAAATGTCAGATCAGAGCTGAATAGAAAAGTAAGCTCAAGGAAGGGAGTTATTTTTTCATGTCATGATAAACCGGAACATAGACAGGACATTATTGACAATTGCATAAAATATGTAAGCAACAAATGTATTGTGATTGTAGACAAATATGACGACATGTTCAGTTTTTGAAAGGACGTTAAGCAGAGGGGTAGGAGGGTAATCAGAGGTAAAGTTAATTTCAACAGAATTTTTTTTTAAATTTTAAATTCCGGAAACATTATTTTTAATGGATACGCGTATTTGTTGAACAGTATAATTATTTATTTTCGTCTAGCGATCTGAATTTTCGAGAAATCTTATTAAAAAAAATATCTACTCTCCGCTCTTTTATCTGGTTTCATTCATTCAAACTTATCATTTTCTTTTTATTTCTGTTTCCATCATTTTTTAATGGTCTTTAATAAATTGATTTGTCTTCTCTAACATTATCCGACAGACAACATGCATAGACTCTCCTGCTGACAATATGCTTTGTCTTTTCTAAAAAATCTCTCCCTGACATCACGCTTTGTCTCTTCTAGAAATCTCTGACTGAAATCTTGCTTTATCTCTTCTAGCAAATCACTCGCTGACAACATGCTTTGTCTTTTCTAAAAAAATCTCTCACTGACATCATGCTTTGTCTCTTCTAGCAATCTCTGGCTGAAATCTTGCTTTATCACTTCTAGCAATCACTCGCTGACATGCTTTGTCTTCTCTAACATTATCTAGTTGACAACTTAGTTTGTCTCTTTTAACAATCTTTCGGTGACAATTTGCTTTGACTTCTAAGACATTTTGTGGCTGACAACTTGCTTTGATTCTAGGACATTCTGTGGCTGACAATTTGCTTTGACTTCAAGATTATCTGACGGACAATATGCTTCGTCTTCTCTAACATTCTCTGGCTGACAGATTTCTATGTCTAAAATGACTTTCTCTGCCTGAAAACTTGCTTTATCTTCTCAAATGTTGTATGGATGACAAGATACTTCGTCTTCTCTAACAATCCCAGCCTGACAACTCGTTTTGTCTTCTCTTACATTATCTGTCTGACAACGTTCTATGTCTTAAATAACATTCTCTGGCTGACAACTTGCTTTATTTTCTCTAATGTTCTCTAGCTGACCATTTGCTTTGTCTCGTCTAACAATCTCAGGCTGACAGCTGGCTCTATCTTTTTTAACATTCTCTGGCATTCGTCTTCTCTAATATTTCCAGTCTGACAGCTTGCTTTGGCTTCCCTAACATTCTCTGGCTAATAAGTTGCTTCATCTTCTCTAATATTCAGTGTCACAACTAGCTTTGTCTTTTCTAATATTCTAAGCCTGAGAACTTGCTCTGATTTTTTTATAATTCTTTTGATGACAACCTGCTTTGTCGCCTCTAATATTTGCCTAATAACTTACATAATTTTCTCTGGTTGACAACTTGCTTTGTTTTTCTAACATTCTCTATATTAACCATTGAAAGAAAATGGAACCATTTTTGGAAGATGGAACCATCACTCCTGCAAGATTATTCGAGACGGTACTTGTATTTGGTACAAATTCTAATAATCCTTTTTTGTAAGATGGAACTATTATACAGGCGCGACTATTGGAGATGGTTCTTTTATTGATTATAACATATTGACCATTGAAAGAAAAGAGAACCTTCTTTTGTAAGATGGAGCCATCACACCTGCACGACTATTCGAGACGGCACTTGTATTTAGTAAAAAATATTATCCTCGGAAATAAAAGTGAACGAATTATTGTATGGTGTAAGCATTCCAACCGCCCAGCGATTTGAGAAGGTATTCTTAACTCAAAATATTAACCATTCAAATAACAAAAACCTTTTTTATAAAATGGAAGCATCACACTGGTATGACTATTTAGGACGGGAATTATATTTTGTACAAAATATTATCCCTTGAAATAACTGGGAACAACCATGTGTTACAGTTCGTCTTAGTGGGGAGATTGGTGGATACTAGCGCAGGGGTAGGGAAACATTTTGTTCATGATAGCCACATTTAAATTCATCGTCTCTCATAGAGGCCATATTCACCAAGATATTTTTTACAGTTACACATTTTATATCTTAGGTAAATAAGGCATAAATAGTATTTAATGAAGATATAATCTAATGAAAACAGACATTATAAAACTGAAAAACAAGTCATATTCAAACAAAAACTTTATTCACCTTTTATACAAATGAATGACTTTCTTAACATTGCTTCTTTTGAGATAGAATTTTGATATCAGGTTCTAAGATGGCGGTTTTTAGTTTAATTGGTCTTCGAACTGTCAACTGTTTTCTCAACAAATTCTTGATTTGGGTCAAGTATGAAAATGTGGATTCACAACTGTGAGTTGAAGAAAAATATGAAATAAGTCGGCGTGCATGTTCACCAAGGCGAGGATATCCTGCCGTCCTTTTCCAAATTTCAATGAGATCTTTCTTGCTGTCAAAGAGAGTTTTCAGGATATTATCTTCAGATAACTCAATTTTTAACTCCCCGGGAGCCTCTGATACGTTAACTAAGCGGGGCTGAAAAGCAAATTTCAGAGTGACGTTATGCTTTTCAAAATCAGTGAATTTTCAGCTGTATTTTTCTATTAATGAGTCAGACTGGTATTCCTGAAAAGATTCAGAGATGTTCTCTTCACTTTCCTTCATTACTTTCGACAAGTTGGGAAAGTGTGTTGTTCATGATGACGGTCGTCTTCGAGTATAGAATCCAGAGGTTAGCAGTGAATATTTCGAAGACAGTAGGAAAGCGTTGTTCAGGTTAGCAGTGAATATTTTGGTAAAAGTAGCAGAGCATAGTTCGTCCTTCTGGTTCTCTTCGCCTGACAAGCTGGACTGCACATCGGGTAGAGTGAACAAAATGGCCGCCTTTATACACGACGGATAGAATGTTCTGCGTCTTCTGATTGGTTAACCTTCTATTGGTGGACTATAAAGCGAGTCAAGGTATTTGGGCTAACTCACTAGTACATATTATACACAAAAAACTGCAACCTTGCCACTAATATATTGATTAATTTCTGATTTGTATCGAAATACTTAACTCATTTTGCTTTGTCATTACTTTACACACAAATGCAGCATCTCTGTGACATTTTGTATCTGATATTTCACAAAACTTATTCTTTTCTTTTAAAAAGTGAATTACTTGCTCTCGTAAAAAAGAAAATTTTGACCAGAACCTGTCCTTGCGATGACCAGAGTGACAGGGAAAACCTAAAATAATAACTACGTCATATACCAACAATATGCTTCGAAACTGACGTCATATATCATCTATTTAGAACTAACGTCATATTTCATCAATGTTTCGAAACTGACGTCATATATCAACTATTTAGAATTGACGTCATATATCATCAATATGTTTCGAAACTGATGTCATATATCATCTATTTAGAACTGACGTCATATATCATCAATATGTTTCGAAATTGACGTCATATATCATCTATTTAGAAATGACGTCATATATCATCAATATGTTTCGAAACTGACGTCATATATCATCTATTTAGAACTGACGTCATATATCATCAATATGTTTCGAAACTGACGTCATATATCATCTATTTAGAACTGACGTCATATATCATCAATATGTTTCGAAACTGACGTCATATATCATCTATTTAGAACTGACGTCATATATCATCAATATGTTTCGAAATTGACGTCATATATCATCTATTTAGAAATGACGTCATATCAATATATTTCGAAACTGATGTCATATATCATATATTTAAAACTGACGTCATATATCATCAATATGTTTCGAAACTGACGTCATATCTCATCTATTTAGAACTGACGTCATATCTCATCAATATATTTCGAAACTGACGATGCCTAATGTCATTTGCTCGTATATAGTTTACAATACTTATTATCTTTTGTAAGGTGTTAATTAACATAGCAGATTTTGCACAGCTTGTTCAGAAAGTAATGAAAAGAAGACAGTTCATTTGAAGCCGTGGTTTCTCTTTTTAGATGCATAATGCATTTTTCATTTTCAGCCATCATAGCTGGGATACCATCAGTACACACACTTACCAATTTAGTAAGATTCAGCACAACCTTCTGGCATTTCTCTTTGACATTATTAAAAATATTTATTCCTCGTGTCTCTCTTTTAATGGTGTTTAAAGCAAGTAATTCTTCAAATAATTGAAAATCATCAGTTATTGCACAAATGAAATACAATACTTGTTCTCAATCAGTGGAATCTGTCCAAAGCTAAGGAGAAATATACATTCTTTTTTTAATTATATTTTGGAGCTGCTCTGTTACATGACTGGCCAATTCATACTGTCGATCTTGAAAGTGGCACATTTTTATATTTGGTAACTTTATCTGAATCTAAACATTTTACGATTTCTACAATGCATTCCTTTGTTGTGCTATGTTAATATATACGTGACCATTTGTAGATGTCTGTTATTAACATGGCCACACTTTTATAGTTAACGTAAAATACCACAAAATATGAAACACAAGAAGGAACCAAAATGGTTTTATAATAGCAACATTTATATTTATTTTTGTGTAATGATGTACATGCAAAGAGGTTACTATTTTGTTGGTGTTATGTCCATTTGACTGAATTAAAGTTTTACTGGTGTACTTGAAATATTTTTATCTGAGATCACAAAAGTTGAATGAATTATAAAGCTGAGAAATGCTGAATAAACTTTTAGCTTTAGAAAAGAATTTCAAAGAGAAAAGTTCTTGTTTGGAAATATTTTGTATGTTTGTAATGTAGTTTGGAAAATTTCCTACGTGTGTGCATGTGTGAATGTTTTTAACGTCTGGCTACACATGGTCGAGACGGGATCCTTTAAGGTTACATCTTCACAGAAAAGAGAAGAAAGAAAAGAGATCGAGCAAGCTTGTGTCTTCTATTCATAATTAATGTAATCACGTGACAGGTTCGAAAGACAAAAGCGGGAAAACTTGACTTGGTCATGTACTGGAAAAATATTTGTATGTTGGTGGATTGCAACGTGTTTGTTGACCAATTAGAAGCTGATATTTCCTGAAAATCTGTATGAAGCTGGGTAAGCTTTTGATCCTCTTTTTGCACAGATTTGTACAAAATTCGACATTGATAAGAAAATGGTAGCGGAATGCTAAACCTTTATGATCTCTGCATCATTAAATGGTTTATCTTTTTTTCTCCAAACAAATATGCAACTTTATAGATTGCTTCTGTTGCAGCCTTAACTGAATTTAATACAGAATGCAATAAATGTCTCTGCTTTTGCTTTCCATCCTTTAGTTTCTGTAGTGCAGTCTTTCGAGTTTAACTCTCCAATTTGAGCGCATTTATTGTCTTTATAAACAGCCTAATTTTGATGCTCATCGTATTTTTAAGTTGAAATTTCAGTATCACAGAGCAACCAAGACATTTTACCACTGTTAAACACTAAAAAATATTGCAATTCCCACTCATCATTGAAAGTCCTATTTTCGTCTTTCAAAGTTCATTTTAATTTCTTGTACATAATGGGTTACAATCAATAGAGAAATTATTTTATTCTGAAAAGATAAATAAATAGATATTAGCAAAAAGACAAATAAATATTAGCAAACACAAAGAACTAGGCTTATATGCATGCATTTGTGTTATTGAAAATCATGCTAATTATCTGCATCAGTGATCAGTACACATAATCAAAATTAGTAAAGATATTACGAGCAGTTAAAATATACGGGCAAGTTGTATTATAGCCTCAAATAAGAAAGGGAAATTTATATCTTGACAAGGAAATTTTGATGGCTTGCCTAGGGGAATATGGTTGTGGGGACGTGGAAACGATGCTCAAAAGCAGGGTTGTGGAGCTGCCATCTAAATCTTCAGCTCCGACACTGGCTCTAACTCCAACATTTTGAAATTTCCGTTTCTCGCTCCGGCTCCGGCTCCGGCTCCGGCTCAGGCTCCCAGCTTTAGCTATTCTCACAGTAATGATTGATATACCTTACTAAAATTGGGCTTCGTTCATTGCTATTCATAGATCATAATAGATGGTTATTAAACTAAATTTTAATGAATATACCACCGCCTTTGTTAATCTTATTGATTATAATATAATCAATGATTGATTACTGATGACAATATAAAATTAGCAACACATTTTAGTACAACATAATTATCCCTTGTTAACTATAATTTCAATGTTTTAGTGAAAATTCCAAAGAACAAATAAGAACAATGTTATTTAAAGTGCTGTGAGATTAGAGTATTTGGAAGGTGATAGATGAAAAGAGTCAATGTTGAAAATATTTACTTAGGTTAAGAAGTAGTAAGTAAAATGGTAGCAAAAGAGCGTAGAATTTTACCAAGGTGCCTTTTTCGTTGATCGAAGGGAACGAAATTCGATTTTTTTATTTTACTGTAGTCATTCGTTCGGTGAGAGTTGTATAGTAGAAGTTTTTCTTTGTAAGCTGAGTTGTAGAAATAAATTTCTCATCAATGTTTTGAAAAGCCTCTCGCTAAGTTGAGTAACATTTGCATCCTTCTGTGGCCAAGTTGTTCATCAACCAAGGCCTACATCTAAGCAGGTCAAGAGTGTAAAACAAAAACCATCTACCCATATCTTTCTAATAATTCCCATTACTGTTGGCAGCAACAACCTGAAGTATATGAAACCATTCTCGTACTTAGGATAACGAAATACCAAATATCCGAATATCAAAATATTTGGGATAAAATTTCGCTTCAAGATGAAACAGAGCATGGTACTTTAATTCAATTTAATTCTAATAATTATACTGAAGTTTTCAGCTCTTGTTTTTGAAACATGAGAACTCTTATGTAGCTGAGGAACCATATTTTTAAATAAATAATTATAACTTAGGCTCTACTTTTGTATCGAGCACTGTTTTTTAAAAAAATAAAAACAAAAATACTAAAGAACTTCGGATTATTTACCTAACGAGTTCTTACCTATTTTCTATATATTTTCACACACACACACGCACCCCCTCTCTCTCTCTCTATATATATATATATATATATATATATATATATATATATTAAGCAAGGCGGGAAGCCACTAGGACGCAAGGGGTTACAGAAAGAAGATTTAGAACAAGATCAGATAGGAGTGATAGAGGAAAGGATGAGGAGAAGGATAGTGGATAGATCAAGGCAAGTGGAGATGTCGATTGACATTACATTTGAATAGTTAGAGATTATAGCTACCAGGGAAACTGGAATAGGGAAGGGAGTTCCACAGGCGAGAGGTGCGAGACATGAAGCTATTGGAGTAGAAGAGACGGCTACATTTAGGAGTTTCGACAGTGAAAGGGTGTGAGCGAGATGCCAGCCTCGTAGGGCGCTTGAATTCATGAAGTCTAGGAACCAGCGAATGCAGCTCCTCGGAGAAATTGCCATGAAAGTATTTGTAAAAAAGACAGAGAGAGGCGACGGCGCGTCTGTGAGAGAGCGATTGTAGACGAGATGCCATATATATATATATATTATTTCATATATATATATATATATATATATATATATATATATATATATGTGTGTGTGTGTGTGTGTGTGTGTGTGTGTAAATTTGAACCTCTTCATATCCAGATAAATCGTTATCTGTCTTATAATAATGTAGAATTTTTATATCCTTAAACAGCCCCATTCAGTAACCCTCTGTCTTGAATGGCTCTTGGGTGAACAATGGCGTAAAAAATTCTTCTCAACCCCTGAATTTAGATTATTAATATTCTAGGATAAAGCATTTTCTTACTGAAAATTATAGAAAAACTCTTAAGAAATTATTCCAAAAAAAAAAAAAAAAAAAATCCAATCACCCCATTTGTTCCAAACACCAGTCTATTTGAAACAAGTGTATCTTTCTATATATATTCATATGGATTCATATCGAAGTTGTTTTTTTATGTTCCAAATTGTATTACGTAGATGAAAATACGAGTTTCAGAAATACCTTATCCCTATGTTCACGCATGCGTGTATGCATCTACGAAAAGCTTTGCATTGTAAAGCAACACAACGCTCATCAAAAGAACTTAACAATTAGATGTTATTTTCTTCGAAAATAATTGTGCTTGACACAAAAGAACGTAGAGAAAAATGTCTTAAACTTTAATAAAAGGGAAAAGATCAAAATAAATTCACCATCAGAAGAAATGAAAACAAAAACTTAGCTAAACAAGAACAATTGCAAATTGTACGGAACAAGTGGTTTTACAATGCTATTGTGACGTCAGCAGCTTTAAAATGGCGCGCGTTGATGAAGCATAGGCTGAAACAAGGGGAGCAGGCGTCACTCAAAATAAAGCTGAAGTGGAGGCAAAGGGAGACATTGTTACGGGTATATACTAGAAACAAACGTATAAGAGAAAGAATCTTTGTTTGCAAGGTCGATTTCAAAGCGAAAATTCTCTTTTCTTTCCTTCGTAAAGACATGAAAATGTCATGTAATCCTTCTGTACATATGTGGACGTGTTTGTATAAAAATGTATTTGGGTTTTCTTATGTATTACTATTCAATGTTGCTAGGAGAGCAGATTAACGGTTAGGATTAGCGAGATCGTCGAACATTATCATTGTGTAGTGACTTTGATCAGTACCGCGTGCCACACACTAAAGAAAAAAATCTCAAGTAAAAATATGGAAGACGATTATTTTCCTTTTTTCTTCTCGGTCTCTTTCTCTCTCGACAAAGTTTCTATCTATCTATCTATATATATATATATATATATATCTCAGTCTGTTCGCATCTATCTATCTATCTATCTATCTTATTCTGTTTTTATCTATCTATCTATCCATCCATCCATCTATCTATCCATCCATCTATCTATCTGTATTTTCACCATCCATCCATCTATCTATCTATCCATCTATCCATCTATCTTATTCTGTTCTTATCATCCATCATCTATCTATCCATCTATCTATCTATCTATCCATCCATCCGTATTTTCACATTCATCTATCCATCTTTCACATCTATCCATCTATCCATCTATCTATCTATCTGTATTTTCATTATCCATCCATCCATCCATCCATCCATCTATCTATCCATCTATCTATCTTATTCTGTTCTTATCCATCTATCTATTTATCTATCCATCCATCTATCCGTATTTTCATCTTCATCTATTCATCTATCTATTCATCCATCTATCCCTCATCTATCTATCTATCTTATTCTGTTCTTATCTATCTATCTATCTATCTATCTATCTATCTATCCGTATTATCTATCCGTATTTCATTCATCTATCTATCCATCTATCTATCTATCTTATTCTGTTCTTATCTATCTTATTCCATTCATTATCTATCTATTCATCTATCTATCTATCTATCTATCCGTATTTTCATATCTATCTATCTATCTATCTATCTATCTATCTATCTATCTATTGTGTGTTTTATCTACAGTTTATTATTATGGCAATCTTTATACTCGAGGTTTTATGCATTGCTTTCTTATTCCAGCTATACGGCAGGCATATATATATATATATTTAGAATCAACTGACAACATGTCTCCACATTACAACAACTTTCTCAATCTAAAATAAATTATTATTATTATTGTCATTATTATCTGAATTTTCTCCATAGTAGCAACTGTTTTTTTTCACGGAAGAACAAATAGAAGAAAGTATTCTCAATACTTCAATATTCCAGCACCCTCCTCAGCATTCTAGAGACGTTAGTTATACTGTCATCTCTTCCGCATATTTCTAATATTTTCAAAATTTTCCAACCTCGCAAAATTTGTTTCATAATTTAGAATTTTTAGACTAGCTTCAGAGATGATTTTACAATTTTATTTTTAATTTAAATTTGTTTTTTCTTTTTGTTCGAGGTTATTTAAGATTAGAAGATTTCATTGTCTGGTCTGGATAGCGTTATTCGTAAATACATGATACCAAATGCCTTTCACTTCTCTAAAACTTGCATATGTTTACAATATCGCGTTACACAAAGTCATTTGCAATATTCTCATTGGATCCCAATTCCTACCCAGTCATGTCTACTGTAATAATTGTGTCCTGTATAGATTTTGTTGTCGCCTCTGATCTCCAATTTTTCTACATGATCCAGATACATTAGTAATGTCGTGCTATTGTTGGGCTATTTTTTGTCGGTCTCGCTCTCGACAAGGTTTCTATCTATCTATCTATCTATCTATCTATCTATCTATCTATCTATCTATCTATCTCATTCTTTTATACTTCAGTAATGTTGTGTTGTACTGTACTACTGTACTGATGCGGCATTCACCGGCTTTGAGCCGGCTTCTTCCTGTTATGAGAAGAAGATTCTTGGGATAAATTACAGAAGTAGGGTACCCAGGCTTACTCGGATAACGTTCTTGCTTGCCGCGGGGTTCCCACAGACGCAGAGACAGGAACGACCAGAAGCCGCAGGTTACCGATGCAGACGCTCCTTGGATTTTCACCAGAGCCCTTGTTAGCCGGCGTGTGTGTCAGACCTGTCCGCCTTGGGTGACCCTACCAGGAACAAAGTTCCGGGCGACATAGCTCTGACACTACCGTTTACACCCCCCACCGACTGTGAGGTAAGGGTTGGACTTTGGGGGCTTACAGTACCAGGTGTTCCCAAGCGGTCCCCCATCTGACCTGGCTCTACGATGCTTAACTTCGGTGATCGTACGAGAACCGGTGTTTCAGCGTGATTTGATCGTAAGCATTTCTGTACTGTGTATGAACAATAAATAGAACATATCTTTGTTTTCCCTTACATAGTCTACGGCTTCTTCGAAACTCACACTTAATGTTGTGTTGGCCTATTTTTGATTAAATTTTACTTTTTGTTCCCCTGGAACATTCACAGTGAGAATTTGTTAGATACTTTTAAACATTTTAATGATAATTGCTTATTTATTTTACAATAACGAGATCAAGTTTCAATTTCATAGTATCTTACGTTTATAATTTTGTATTATTCATTTTACCTGTTGTCGGAGTGCACCTGTTTATTTGTGTATACTCTAATTATTTGTACGGCTACATGTTCTTCGTTTGCATCGTTCTCGATTGATCACAGTTCCCATCCATTCATATTTATTTCTTGTCAACATTTCAAGCTAATTAATTAATTAATTATCATTATTATTATTATTATTATTATTGTTCCCTGATTAGTCAGAAGAAACATTACGGCCTGACCATGCTTCGAAAACAAGGGACTATATTGTATGATCGCAAGGAAATGCGGAAAAGACATATGAAAGAAAGAAGGCGATAATGTTTTCATGTGTTTAACGAAAGGTGCAGGCAAACGGAAACAAATTGTAATTTTCTTAACATTTTCATTTGAACACACTTACATCTTTAAATCATGAACTGTATTAATACATCGACTGTTATTAATATATTTGTTTAAAGTGGTCAATCTTAAATATTAAATGATGCAATAGAGGTGTTGTAGAGTAGGACAAGATATCATTCTCCTCCTATTAATAGGACAATGGATTCATAATACTTACGAATATGGTAAGTAGTAACATTAAATTAGGATTTGAGGAGCATTTGATTTAATCAAATATTTCTGTACTGTGTATGAACAATAAATAGAACATATCTTTGTTTTCCCTTACATAGTCTACGACTTCTTCGAAACTGACACTGTAAATAGAAACTTCCTAATTCTGGGATATTTTGAACTCCTATGTAAGAGTATTTAATAAACCTCTTCTTGTTGGCTTTCTTCTACTTAAACTTCTGTTTCTTTGATACTCTCTCTCTAATTTACGGCCGTCTTAATTTTCGGCTATTGTGAACTCCTATGTAAGAGTATTTAATAAACCTCTTCTTCTTTGATTTCCTCTAATTAGTCTTCTGTTCTCTCGATACTCTCTCTATAATTAACGGCCTTCCTAATTCTCGGCTATTTTGAAATCCTATGTAAGAGTATTTAATAAACCTCTTCTTCTTGGTTGTCCACTAATTAGTGTTCTCTTCCTTCGATACTCTCTCTCTAACTACGGCCTTCCTAATTATTTAATAATCCACTTCTTCTGTGTTTTCGTCTAATTACACTTTCCTACCTTCGATACTCTCTCTCTAACTACGGCCTTCCTAATTCTCAGCTAATGTGAACTCCTAAGTAAGAGTATTTAATAAACCTCTTCTTTGTTTTCCTCCAATTAGACTTTTCTTCCTTCGATACTCTCTCTCTAAGTACGGCTTTCCTAATTCACAGCTAATGTGAACTCCTATGTAAGAGTATTTAAAAAACCTCTTCTTCTTTGCTTTCCTCTAATTAGTCTTCTCTGCCTTCGATACTCTCTCTCTAACTACGGCCTTCCTAATTCTCAGCGGTTGTGAACTCCTATGTAAGAGTATTTAATAAACCTCTTCTTCTGTGTTTACCTCTAAGTAGTCTTCTGTTCCTTCGATACTCTTTCTCTAACTACGGCTTTCCTAATTATTTAATAACCCACTTCTTATGTGTTTTCGTCTAATTAGACTTCTCTTCCTTCGATACTCTCTCTCTAACTACGGCCTTCCTAATTCTCAGCTAATGTGAACTCCGATGTAAGAGTATTTAAGAAATCTCTTCTTCTTTGTTTTCCTCCAATTAGACTTTTCTTCCTTCGATACTCTCTCTCTTACAACGGCCTTCCTAATTCTCGGCTATTGTGAACTCCTATGTAAGAGTATTTAATAAACCTCTTCTTCTGTGCTTTCCTCTACTTAGTCTTCTCTTCCTTCGATACTCACTTTCTAAGTACGACTTTCCTAATTATTTAATAAAACGCTTCTTCTGTGTTTTCCTCTAATTAGTCTTCTGTTCCTTCGATACTCTTTCTCTAACTACGGCCTTCCTAATTCTCGTCTATTGTGAACTCTTATGTAAGAGTATTTAATAAAACTCTTCTTCTGTGTTTTGCTGTAATTAGTCTTCTGTTCCTTCGATATTCTCTCTCTAATTTACGGCCTTCCTAATTCTCAGCTGATGTGAACTCCTATGTAAGAGTATTTAATAAAACTCTTCTTCTTTGCTTTCCTCCAAATAGACTTTTCTTCCTTCCATACTCTCTCTCTTGTGAACTCCTATGTAAGAGAATTTAATAAACCTCTTCTTCTGTGTTTTCCTCTACTTAGTTTCTCTTCCTTCGATACTCTCTCTCTAACTAAGGCCTTCCTAATTCTCTGCTATAGTGAACTCCTATGTAAGAGTATTTAATAAACTTCTTCTTCTATGTTTTCCTCTAATTAGTCTTCGCTTCCTTCGATACAATTTTCTAACTACGTCCTTCCTAATTCTCGTCTATTGTGAACTCCTATGTATGAGTATTTAATAAACCTCTTCTTCTGTGTTTTCCTGTAATTAGTCTTCTCTCACTTAGATACTCTCTCTCTAACTACGGCCTTCCTAATTCTCGGCTATTGTGAACTCCTATGTAAGAGTATTTAATTAACCTCTTCTTCTGTGTTTTCCTCTAATTATTCTTCTGTTCCTTCGATACTCTTTCTCTAACTACGGCCTTCCTAATTCTCGTCTATTGGAACTCGTATGTAAAGAGTATTTAATAAACCTCTTCTTTTGTGTTTTCCTCTAATTAGTCTTCTGTTCCTTCGATACTCTTTTTATAATTGGCCTTCCTAATTCTCGTCTATTGTGAACTCCTATGCAAGAGTATTTAATAAACCTCTTCTTCTGTGTTTTGCTGTAATTAGTCTTCTTCCTTATATACTCTTTTCTCTAACTACCGCCTTCCTAATTCTTGGCTATCCAGAACACCTATGATCAAGACTATTTAATAAACCCTTCTTCTGTGTTTTCCTCTAAATAGTCTTCTGTTCCTTCGATATTCTCTCTAATTTGGGCCTTCCTAATTCTCAGCTGATTGTGAACTCACTGTAAGAGTATTTAATAAACCTCTTCTGCTGTGTTTTCCTCTAATTAGTCTTCTGTTCCTTCGATACTCTTTCTCTAACTACGTCCTTCCTAATTCTCGTCTATTGTGAACTCCTCTGTAAGAGTATTTAATAAACCTCTTCTTCTGTGTTTTGCTGTAATTAGTCTTCTCTTCCTTAGATACACTTTCTCTAACTACGGCCTTCCTAATTCTTGACTATTGTGAACTCCTATGAAGGAGTATTTAATAAACCTCTTCTTCTGTGTTTTCCTCTAATTAGTCTTCTGTTCCTTCGATATTCTTTCTCTAACTACGGCCTTCCTAATTCTCAGCTATTGTGAACTCGTATGTAAGATTATTTAATAAACCTCTTCTTCTGTGTTTTCCTCTAATTAGTCTTCTCTTCCTTCGATACTCTTTCTCTAACTACGGCCTTCCTAATTCTCAGCTATTGTGAACTCGTATGTAAGAGTATTTAATAAAACTCTTCTGTGTTTTCCTCTAATTAGTCTTCTCTTCCTTAGATACTTTTCTCCTACTACGGCCTTCCTAATTCTTGGCTATTGGGAACTCCTATGTAAGACTATTTAATAAACCTCGTCTTCTGTGTTTTCCTCTAATTAGTATTCTGTTCCTTCGATACTCTTTCTCTAATTACGGCCTTCATAATTCTCGTCTATTGTGAACTCCTCTGTAAGAGTATTTAATAAACCTCTTCTGTGTTTTCCTCTAATTAGTTTTCTGTTCATTCGATACTCTTTTTCTATCTACGGCCTTCCTAATTCTTGAGTATTGTGAACTCCTATGCAAGATTATTTAATAATCCTCTTCTTCTGTGTTTTCCTCTAATTAGTCTTCTGTTCCTTCGCTATTCTCTCTCTAATTTACGGCCTACCTAATTCTTGGCTATTATGAACTCCTATGTAAGAGTATTTAATAAACCTCTTCTTCTGTGTTTTCCTGGAATTAGTCTTTTCTTCCTTCGATACTCTCTCTCTAACTACGGCCTTCCTAATTCTCGGCTATTGTGAACTCCTATGTAAGAGTATTTAATAAACCTCTTCTTCTGTGCTTTCCTCTCTACTTAGTCTTCTTCTTGTACTCACTTTCTAAGTACGACTTTCCTAATTATTTAATAAAACGCTTCTTCTGTGTTTTCCTAATTAGTCTTCTGTTCTTCTTCGATACTCTTTCTCTAACTACGGCCTTCCTAATTCTCGTCTATTAGAACTCTTATGTAGAGTATTTAATAAAACTCTTCTTCTGTGTTTTACTGTAATTGTCTTCTGTTCCTTCGATATTCTCTCTCTAATTTTGGCCTTCCTAATTCTCAGCTGATGCTGAACTCCTATGTAAGAGTATTTAATAAAACTCTTCTTCTTTGCTTTCCTCCAAATAGATCTTTTCTTCCTTCCATACTCTCTCTCTTGTGGCTCTGAGAGAATTTAATAAACCTCTTCTTCCTGGAACTCTTACTTAGTTTCTCTTCCTAAACCTCTCTAACCAAGGCCTTTTAATTCTCTGCTATAGTGAACTCCTTATGTTCCTTCTTCTTCTTCTATGTTTTCTCTAATTTTTGTTTTTTTCAATACGCAATTTTTACTTAGTTTCTCTGTTCCTTCTGATACTCTTTTTCTAATTTCTCTTAGATGCAAAGGCCTTCCTAATTCTGAATTCTCCTGAGTATTTAATTAATCTTCTTCTGAACTCTATTTATCTCTTCTCTAAGATAGTATTTAATAAACTTCTATTCCTTCTTTGTGTTTTTTTCCTGTAATTAGTCTTCTTCCTTAGAATTTTTCCAAATACGGCCTTCCTAATTCTCGTCTAATGAACTCCTAATTTCCATGTAAGAGTATTTAATAAACCTCTTCTTCTGTGTTTTCCTCTAATTTCTTCTGTTCCTTCGATATTCTCTCTCTAATTTACGGCCTTCCTAATTCTCGGCTATTGTGAACTCCTATGTAAAGTATTTAATAAACCTCTTCTTCTGTGTTTCCTCTAATTACACTTCTGTTCCTTCAATGATACTTTTCTCTAACTACGGCCTTCCAAATTTTCGTCAATTGTGAACTCCTCTGTAAGAGTATTTAATAAAACCTCTTCATTCTGTGTTTTCCGTACTAGTCTTCTCTTCCTTAGATACTTTCTCTATTTACGGCCTTCCTAATTCTCGTCTATTGTGAACTCCTATGTAAGAGTATTTAATAAACCTCTTCTTCTGTGTTTTCTGTAATTAGTCGAGAATTCCTTCGATATTCTTTTCTCTAAATCGGCCTGAAAAAATTCTGAACTTGTAAGATTATTTAATAAACCCCTTCTTCTGTGTTTTTCCTTTAATTGTCTTCTCTTCCTACTCTTTTAACTAAACCTTCCTAATTTCGTCTGTTTGTGAACCAAGATGTGTAGTATTTAGGAAAAACTCTTCTGTGTTTCCTTAATTAGTCTTCTCTTCCTTAGAACCTTTTCTCCCTTCTACGGCCTTCCTGTGTCTTGGCTATTGTGAACTCCTATGTAAGACTATTAGTAAACCTCTTCTTCTGTGTTTTCCTCTAATTAGTATTCTGTTCCTTCGATACTCTTTCTAACTACGGCTTTCCTAATTCGTTATTATGAACTCCCCAAAAGTATTTAATAACTCCTGTGTAATTAGTTTTCTGTTCAGTATTCTAATCTACGGCCTTCCCTAATTCTTCCTTATATTCTGTGTTTTCTTTAATAATTAGTTCTTCTGTGTTTTCCTGTTAGTCTTCTGTTCCACTATTTCTCTAATTTTCCTAATTTCTTCAGATTCTTGGACTATTGTGAACCTCCTAAGAGTATTTAATAAACCTCTTCTTCTGTGTTTTCCTCTAATTAGTCTTCTCTACCTTAGATACTCTTTCTCTAACTACGGCCTTCCTAATTCTTGGCTATTGTGAACCCTATAAGAGTATTTAATAAACCCTATATTCTGTGTTTTCTTCCTCTTGAACTCTCTCTAACTTAGTCTTCTTTTCCTTCTGTGTTATTAGTCTTTTTTCCTCTGAAGAAATTTTCTAACTATGTCCTTCCGAAATTCTCGTCTATTGTGAACCTATGTAAGAGTATTTAAAAAAACCTCTTCTTCTGTGTTTTCTCTGTAATTAGTCTTCTCTTCCTTAGATACTCTTTTCTCTAACTACGGCCTTCCTAATTCTCGGCTATTGTGAACTCCTATGTAAGAGTATTTAATAAACCTCTTCTTCTGTGTTTTCCTCTAATTATTCTTCTGTTCCTTCGATACGCTCTCTAATTTACGGCCTACCTATTTCTCCGCTATTGTGAACTCGTATGTAAGAGTATTTAATAAACCTCTTCTTCTGTGTTTTGCTGTAATTAGTCTTCTCTACCTTAGATACTCTTTCTCTAACTACGGCCTTCCTAATTCTCAGCTAATGTGAACTGCTATGTAAGAGTATTTAATAAACCTCATATTCTGTGTTTTCCTCTACTTAGTCTTCTCTTCCTTCGATACTCTCTCTCTAACTACGGCCTTCCTAATTATTTAATAAACCTCTTCTTCTGTGTTTTCCTGTAATTAGTCTTCTCTCACTTAGATACTCTTTCTCTAACTACGGCCTTCCTAATTCTTGGCTATTGTGAACTCCTATGTAAGAGTATTTAATAAACCTCATATTCTGTGTTTTCCTCTACTTAGTCTTCTCTTCCTTCGATACTCTCTCTCTAACTACGGCCTTCCTAATTTATTTAATATTTAATAAACCTCTTCTTCTGTGTTTTGCTGTAATTAGTCTTCTCTTCCTTAGATACTCTTTCTCTAACTACCGCCTTCCTAATTCTTGGCTATTGTGAACTCCTATGTAAGAGTATTTAATAAACCTCTTCTTCTGTGTTTTCCTCTAAATAGTCTTCTGTTCCTTCGATATTCTCTCTCTAATTTACGGCCTTCCTAATTCTCAGCTATTGTGAACTCCGATGTAAGAGTATTTAATAAACCTCTTCTTCTGTGTTTTCCTCTAATTAGTCTTCTGTTCCTTCGATACTCTCTCTCTAACTACGGCCTTCCTAATTCTCGTCTATTGTGAACTCGTATGTAAGAGTATTTAATAAACCTCTTCTTCTGTGTTTTCCTGTAATTATTCTTCTGTTCCTTCGATACTCTCTCTAATTTACGGCCTACCTATTTCTCCGCTATTGTGAACTCGTATGTAAGAGTATTTAATAAACCTCTATTTCTATGTTTTGCTGTAATTAGTCTTCTCTACCTTAGATACTTTTTCTCTAACTACGACCTTCCTAATTCTCAGCTAATGTGAACTGCTATGTAAGAGTATTTAATAAACCTCATATTCTGTGTTTTTCACTTAGTCTTCTCTTCCTTCGATACTCTCTTATTCTTCCTTCCTTCGATATTAGTCTTCTCTCTAGATCTCTCTCTCTAACTACGGCCTTCCTAATTACTGTGAATTTAATTTAATAAACCTCTTCTTC
Organism: Acanthosepion pharaonis; assembly: GCA_903632075.3. Classification (NCBI taxonomy): domain Eukaryota; kingdom Metazoa; phylum Mollusca; class Cephalopoda; order Sepiida; family Sepiidae; genus Acanthosepion; species Acanthosepion pharaonis. The sequence goes on from CAHIKZ030000138.1 coordinate 637,126, forward strand.
TGTGTTTTCCTGTAATTAGTCTTCTCTGTTAGATACTCTTTCTCTAACTACGGCCTTCCTAATTCTCAGCTATTGTGAACTCCTATGTAAGATTATTTAATAAACCTCTTCTTCTGTGTTTCCTCTCTAATTATTCTTCTGTTCCTTCGATACTCTTTCTCTAACTACGGCCTTCCTAATTCTCTGCTATTGTGAACTCCTATGTAAGATTATTTAATAAACCTTCTTCTTCTATGTTTTCTCTAATTAGTCTTCTCTTCCTTCGATACTTTTTTTCTAACTATGTCCTTCCTAATTTTGTCTATTAGTGAACTCCTATGTATGAGTATTTAATAAACCTCTTCTTCTGTGTTTTTCCTGTAATTAGTCTTCTTATACTCTCTCTCTAACTACGGCCTTCCTTCGATAGAGTATTTAATCTCTTCTTCTCTAATTTTCCTCTTCTTAATTCCTAATTTCGCTCGTCTATTGTGAACTCCCTGTAAGAGTATTTAATAAACCTCTTCTTCTGTGTTTTCCTCTAATTAGTCTTCTGTTCCTTCGATACTCTTTCTTAACTACGTCCTTCCTAATTCTCGTCTATTGCAAATTTAACTCCTATAATTATTCTTATTTAATAAAACCCTTTGACTCTGTGTAACACCTTTCTTCCCTAATTATTCTTCTTCTTGATACTCCCTCTCTATTTTACGGCCTTCCTTTTTTCTGTTACTCTCTCTCTATTTGTGAACTCCTATGTAAGAGTATTTAATAAACCTCTTCTTCTGTGTTTTGCTGTAATTAGTCTTCTCCTTAGATAATTTTCTCTAACTACGGCCTTCCTAATTCTTCTGTGAACTCCTATGTAAGAGTATTTAATAAACCTCATATTCTGTGTTTTCCCCTACTTAGTCTTCTCTTCCTTCGTTACTCTCTCTCTATTTACGGCCTTCCTAATTCTCGTCTATTGTGAACTCCTCTGTAAGAGTATTTAATAAACCTCTTCTTCTGTGTTTTGCTGTAATTAGTCTTCTCTTCCTTAGATACTCTTTCTCTAACTACGGCCTTCCTAATTCTTGGCTATTGTGAACTCCTATGTAAGAGTATTTAATAAACCTCATATTCTGTGTTTTCCTCACTCCTTGGTCTTCTCCTTCGTTTTTTCTCTAATTTACGTCCTTCCTAATTCTCGTCTATTGTGAACTCCTCTGTAAAAGTATTTAATAAACCTCTTCTTCTGTGTTTTACTGTAATTAGTCTTCTCTCCTTAGATACACTTTCTCTAACTACGGCCTTCCTAATTCTCGGCTCTGTGAACTCCTCTGTAAAGTATTTAATAAACCTCTTCTTCTGTGTTTTACTGTAATTAGTCTTTCTTCCTTAGATACTCTTTCTCTAACTACGGCCTTCCTAATCTCTGCTATTGTGAACTCCTATGTAAGAGTATTTAATAAACCTCTTCTTCTGTGTTTTCCTCTAATTAGTCTTCTTCCTTCCTTCTGTTACGGCCTTCCTAATTCTCTTTAATAACCTCTTCTTCTATGTTTTCCTCCTTCGTTCCTTCGATATTCTCGTCCAATTGTGAACTCCTTGTTGTAAGAGTATTTAATAAACCTCTTCTTCTGTGTTTTCTGTAATTAGTCTTCTCTTCCTTAGATACACTTTCTCTAACTACGGCCTTCCTAATTCTTGCTATTGTGAACTCCTATGTAAGAGTATTTAATAAACCTCATATTCTGTGTTTTCCTCTACTTAGTCTTCTCTTCCTTCGTTACTCTCTCTCTATTTACGGCCTTCCTAATTCTCGTCTATTGTGAACTCCTCTGTAAGAGTATTTAATAAACCTCTTCTTCTGTGTTTTTGCTGTAATTAGTCTTCTCTACCTAAGAGATACTCTTTCTCTAACTACGGCCTTCCTAATTCTCAGCTATTGTGAATTAAGAGTATTTAATAAACCTCTTCTTCTGTGTTTTCCTCTAATTAGTCCTGTTCTTCGATACTCTTTCTCTAACTACGTGGCCTTCTAATTCGTCTATTGTGAACTCTTCTGTAAATGTATTTTAAACCTCTTCTTCTGTGTTTTGCTGTAATTAGTCTTCTCTTCCTTAGATTTTCTCTAACTACGGCCTTCCTAATTCTTGGCTATTGTGAACTCCTATGTAAAAGTATTTAATAAACCTCATATTCTGTGTTTTACCCTAAATAGTCTTCTTCCTTCGATACTCTCTCTCTATTTACGGCCTTCCTAATTTCAGCCTGAACTCCTATGTAAGAATTTAATAAACCTCTTCTTCTGTGTTTCTCTAATTAGTCTTCTGTTTCCTTCGAACTCTTTTCCTCTGTAAAAGTATTTAAATGGTATTTAATAAAACCTCTTCTTCTGTGTTTTACTGTAATTAGTCTTCTCTTCCTTAGATACTCTTTCTAACTACGGCCTTCCTAAATTCTTGACTATTGTGAACTCCTATGTAAAAGTATTTATTAAACCTCATATTCTGTGTTTTTCCACTTAGTCTTCTTCCTTCGATACTCTCTCTAACTACGGCCTTCCTAATTCTTGCCATTGTGAACTCCTATGTAAGAGTATTTAATAAACCTCTTCTTCTGTGTTTTCCCTAAATAGTTTCTGTTCCTTCGATATTTTCTCTAATTTATTACTTCCTAATTCTCTTGGGAACTCCCTTCGATATTTAAGAAACCTCTTCTTTTCTCGGCCTTCCTAACTCTTTCTGTAACAGCTATTGTGAACTCCTGTAAGTATTTAATAAACCTTCTTCTGTGTTTTCCTCTATTTAGTCTTCTGTTCCTTCGATACTCTTTCTCTAACTACGTCCTTCCTAATTTCGTCTATTGAACTCCTCTGTAAGAGTATTTAATAAACCTCTTCTTCTGTGTTTTCCTGTACTAGTCTTCTTTAATTAGGTTTCTTTCTCTAACTACGGCCTTCCTAATTCTCGCTATTGTAATTTCTTTCTTTCTGTGTTTTCCTCTAACTAATTCTCCTTCTCTCTCTCTCTAACTTTACGGCCTTCCTAATTAAACCTATTGTGAACTCGTATTTAAGAGTATTTAGTAAATATTCTTCTGTGTTTTCCTGTTAATTAGTCACTTTCCTTCGATCTTTTCTCTAAAAATTTCATCCTTCCTAATTCTCGGCTATTGTGAAAAATTATAAGAGTATTTTAATAAACCTCTTTCTTCTGTGTTTTCCTCTAATTAGTCTTTCTGTTCCTTCGATATTCTTCTCTATTAACTACGGCCTTCCTAATTTTGGCTATTGTGAAATTTTAATAAACCTCTTTTATTTTTTCCTTAATTAGTCTTTTCGATACTCTTTCCTAAAACTACTCTTCTAATTGCTATTTTCCTATGTAAGAATTTTAGTCTTCTGTTTCTTTCGATATTCTTTTCTCTAATACGTCTTTCCTAATACGGCCTTTGAATTCTCAGCTATTGTGAACCTCTGTGTGACCTATTTTAAACCTCTTCTTCTGTTTTTTTCCTGTAATTAGTCTTCTGTTCCTTAGATTCTTTCTCTTAACCACGGCCCTTCCCTAATTCTTGGCTATTTGAACTCCTATGTAAATGTATTTAATAAACCTCTTCTTCTGTGTTTTCCTCTTTAGTCTTTGTTTTAGATATGCGCTCTCTAACTACGGCCTTCCTAATTCTCATGTATTGTGAACTCTATGTAAGAGTATTTATAAACCTCTTCTTCTGTGTTTTCCTCTAATTGTCTTCTTCCTTCGATTCTCTCTCTCTAACTACTAATCCTCAGCTAATTCTCAGTGTATTTAATAAACTCTGTATTTATGTAATTTCCTTATTTCTAAACCTCTTCTTCTGTGTTTTCCTCTAAATACCTCTTCTTCTTGTTTTTCGATATTCTCTCTAATTTACGGCCTTCCTAATTCTCAGCTATTTGTGAACTCTTATGTAAGACTATTTAATAAACCTCTTCTTCCTGTGTTTTCCTCTAATTAGTCTTCTTCTTTCCTTCGATACTCTTTTCTCTAACTACGTCCTTCCTAATTCTCAGCTATTGTGAACTCCTCCTGTAAATGTATTTAATAAACCTCTTCTGTGTGTTTTACTGTAATTAGTCTTCTCTTCCTTAGATACTTTTTTCTCTAACCTAATTCTTGGCTATTTCCCTAATTCTCTTCTTCTGTGTTTTTTCTGAACTCCTTCTGTCTCTAACTACGGCCTTCCTAATTTAATAAACCTCTTCTTCTGTTTTTTTTCCTCTACTTAGTCTTCGGTTCCTTCTATACTCTCTCTCTAACGACGGCCTTAATAATTCTCGTCTGTTGTGAACTCGTATGTAAGAGTATTTAATAAACCTCTTCTTCTGTGTTTTCCTCTGGTAGTCTTCTGTTCCTTCGATACTCTTTCTCTAATTCGTCCTTCCTAATTCTCGTTATTGTGAACTCCTCTGTAAAAGTATTTAATAAACCTCTTCTTCTGTGTTTACTGTAATTAGTCTTCTCTTCCTTAGATACACTTTCTCTAACTACGGCCTTCCCTAATTCTTTCGCGAACTCCTATGAAGTATTTAATAAACCTCATTTTCTGTTTTCCTCACTTATTCTCTTCCTTCGATACTCTCTCTCTAACTGGCCTTCCTAACTTAGTATTTAATAAACCTCTTCTTCTGTTTTCCTTAAATAGAGTTCTGTTCCTTCGATATTCTCTCTCTAATTTCTTCTAATTCTCTAGACTCCTATGTAGGTATTTAAACGGTCTTCTCTTCCTAACTCTTTTTCTGGCCTTCTAATTCTTGGCTGTTTTGAACTCCTATGTAAGAGTATTTAATAAACCTCTTATTCTGTGTTTTCCTCTACTTAATCTTCTCTTCCTTCGATACTCTCCTTTGATATTCTCTCTCTAATTTACGGCCTTCCTAATTCTCAGCTATTGTGAATTTCCTATGTAAGACTATTTAATAAACCTCTTCTTCTGTGTTTTCCTCTAATTAGTCTTCTGTTCCTTCGATATTCTCTCTAATTTACGGCCTTCCTAATTCAGTATTTAATAAGCCTATTGTGAACTCCGTACTCTTTCTCTAACTGTAAAAGTATTTAATAAACCTCTTCTTCTGTGTTTTACTGTAATTAGTCTTCTCTTCCTTAGATACACTTTCTCTAACTACGGCCTTCCTAATTCTTGACTATTGTGAACTCCTATGTAAGAGTATTTAATAAACCTCATATTCTGTGTTTTCCTCTACTTAGTCTTCTCTTCCTTCGATACTCTCTCTCTAACTACGGCCTTCCTAATTCTTGGCTATTGTGAACTCCTATGTAAGAGTATTTAATAAACCTCTTCTTCTGTGTTTTCCTCTAAATAGTCTTCTGTTCCTTCGATATTCTCTCTCTAATTTACGGCCTTCCTAATTCTCAGCTATTGTGAATTCCTATGTAAGACTATTTAATAAACCTCTTCTTCTGTGTTTTCCTCTAATTAGTCTTCTCTTCCTTCGATATTCTCTCTCTAATTTACGGCCTTCCTAATTCTCAGCTATTGTGAACTCGTATGTAAGAGTATTTAATAAACCTCTTCTTCTGTGTTTTCCTCTAATTAGTCTTCTCTTCCTTCGATACTCTTTCTCTAACTACGGCCTTCCTAATTCTCAGCTATTGTGAACTCGTAGTAAGAGTATTTAATAAAACTCTTCTGTGTTTTCCTCTAATTAGTCTTCTCTTCCTTAGATACTTTTCTCTAACTACGGCCTTCCTAATTCTTGGCTATTGGGAACTCCTATGTAAGACTATTTAATAAACCTCTTCTTCTGTGTTTTCCTCTAATTAGTATTCTGTTCCTTCGATACTCTTTCTCTAATTACGGCTTTCCTAATTCTCGGCTATTGTGAAATCGTATGTAAGAGTATTTAATAAACCTCTTCTTCTGTGTTTTCCTCTAATTAGTCTTCTGTTCCTTCGATACTCTCTCTCTAACTACGGCCTTCCTAATTCTCGTGAAATCATGTAGGTATTTAATAAACCTCTTCTTCTGTGTTTTCCAAGTCTTCTGTTCTGTTCTCTTTCCTCTAAACGGATTGAACTCATAAGTAATTTAATAAACCTCTTCTTCTGTGTTTTAATAATTAGTCTTCCTTAGATACTTTTTCTTTAGCCTTCCTAATTCTTGCGTACTCCTGCCTCTATCTAACTATTTAATAAACCTCTTCTTCTGTGTTTTCCTCTAATTAGTAATACTCTTTTCTCTAATTAAGCCTTCCTAATTCTCGGCTGAAATCGTATGTAAAATTTAATAAACTTCTTCTTTCCATGTTTTCCTCTAATTAGTCTTCTGTTCCTTCGATACTCTCTCTTACTACGCCTCCCCTAATTCTCGTCTATTGTGAACTCTCTGTAAGAGTATTTAATAAACTCTCTTCTTCTGTGTTTTGCGGTAATTAGTCTTCTCTTCCTTGAATACTCTTTCTCTAACTACGGCCTTCCCTAATTCTTGGCTATTGTGAATTCTATGGCTTAAACCTCTTCTTCTGTGTTTTCCTCTAATTAGTCTTCTGTTCCTTCGATACTCTCTCTAACTACGGCCTAATTCCTATTGTAAAAATCGTATGTAGGCCCCAATAAACTTCTTCATGTTTTCCCACTAATTAGTCTTCTGTTCCTTAATCTCTTTTCACCTAACAACCTTCTAATTCTCGGCTATTGTGAACTCGTAAGAATATTTAATAAACCTCTTCTTCTGTGTTTTCCTCTAAATAGTCTTCTGTTCCTTCGATATTCTTTCTCTAACTACGGCCTTCCTAATTCTCGTCTATTGTGAACGCCTATGTAAGAGTATTTAATAAACCTCTTCTTCTGTGTTTTGCTGTAATTAGTCTTCTCTTCCTTAGATACTCTTTCTCTAACTACGGCCTTCCTAATTCTCGTCTATTGTGAACTCCTATGTAAGACTATTAAATAAACCTCTTCTGTGTTTTCCTCTAATTAGTCTTCACTTCCTTAGATACTCTTTCTCTAACTACGGCCTTCCTAATTCTTGGCTAATGTGAACTCCTATGTAAGACTATTTAATAAACCTCTTCTTGTGTGTTTTCCTCTAATTAGTCTTCTGTTCCTTCGATATTCTCTCTCTAATTTACGGCCTTTCTAATCCTCAGCTATTGTGAACTCCTATGTAAGAGTATTTAATAAACCTCTTCTTCTGTGTTTTCCTCTAATTAGTCTTCTGTTCCTTCGATACTCTCTCTGTAACTACGGCCTTCCTAATTCTCGGCTATTGTGAACTCCTATATCAGAGTATTTAATAAACCTCTTCTTCTGTGTTTTCATCTAATTAATCTTCTGTACCTTCGATACTCTCTCTCTAACTACGGCTTTCCTAATTCTCAGGTATTGTGAACTCGTATGTAAGACTATTTAATAAACCTCTTCTTCTGTGTTTTCGTCTACTTAGTCTTCTGTTCCTTCGATACTCACTCTTTAACTACGGCCTTCCTAATTCTCAGCTATTGTGAACTCGTATGTAAGAGTATTTAATAAACCTCTTCTGTGTTTTGCTGTAATTATTCTTCTCTTCCTTAGATACTCTTTCTCTAACTACCGCCTTCCTAATTCTTGGCTATTGTGAACTCCTATGTAAGAGCATTTAATAAACCTCTTCTTCTGTGTTTTTTTCTAATTAGTCTTCTGTTCCTTCGATACTCTTTCTCTAACTACGGCCTTCCTAATTCTCAGCTATTGTGAACTCGTATGTAAGGAATATTTAATAAACCTCTTCTTCTGTATTTTCCTCTACTTAGTCTTCGGTTCTTTCTTTACTCTCTCAATGACGGCCTTCCTAATTCTCGTCTATTGTGAACTCATTATGTGTGAGTATTTAATAAACCTCTTCTTCTGTGTTTTCCTCTAATTAGTCTTCTGTTCCTTCTGATATCCCTCTCTAATTGACGGCCTTCCTAATTTCAGCTGTGAACTCAGATGTAAGAGTATTTAATAAACCTCTTCTGTGTTTTCCTCTAATTGGTCTTCGGTTCCTTCGATACTCTTTCTCTAACGACGCCCTTGCTAATTCTCGTCTATTGTGAACTCGTATGTAGAGTATTTAATAAACCTCTTCTTCTGTGTTTTCTCTAATTAGTCTTCTGTTCCTTCGATATTCCCTCTCTAATTGACGGCCTTCCTAATTCTCAGCTATTGTGAACTCGTATGTAAGAGTATTTAATAAACCTCTTCTGTGTTTTCCTCTAATTAGTCTTCGGTTCTTTCGATACTCTTTCTCTAACTACGACCTTGCTAATTCTCGTCTATTGTGAACTCGTATGTAAGAGTATTTAATAAACCTCTTCTTCTGTGTTTTCCTCTAATTAGTCTTCTGTTCCTTCGATATTCCCTCTCTAATTGACGGCCTTCCTAATTCTCAGCTATTGTGAACTCGAATGTAAGACTATTTAATAAACCTCTTCTGTGTTTTCCTCTAATTAGCCTCCTCTTCCTTAGATACTCTCTCTCTAACTACGGCCTTCCTAATTCTCGACAATTTTGAACTCCTATGTAAGAGTATTTATTAAACCTCTTCTTCTGTGTTTTCCTCTAATTAGTCTTCTGTTCCTTAGATACTCTTTCTCTAACTACGGCCTTCCTAATTCTTGGCTATTGTGAACTCCTATGTAAGAGTATTTAATAAACCTCTTCTTCTGTGTTTTCCTCTAATTAGTCTTCTGTTCCTTCGATACTCACTCTCTAACTACGGCCTTCCTAATTCTCAGCCATTGTGAACTAGTATGTAATGCTATTTAACAAACCTCTTCTTCTGTGTTTTCCTCTACTTAGTCTTCTGTTCCTTCGATACTCTTTAACTACGGCCTTCCTAATTCTCGTCTATTGTGAACTCGTATGTAAGAGTATTTAATAAACCTCTTCTTCTGTGTTTTTCTCTAATTAGTCTTCTCTTCCTTAGATACTCTTTCTCTAACTACGGCCTTCCTAATTCTTGGCTATTGTGAACTCCTATGTAAGAGTATTTAATAAAGCTCTTCTTCTGTGTTTTCCTCTAATTAGTCTTCTGTTCCTTCGATACTCACTCTCTAACTACGCCCTTCCTAATTCTCAGCCATTGTGAACTAATATGTAATACTATTTAATAAGCCTCTTCTTCTGTGTTTTCCTCTAATTAGTCTTCTGTTCCTTCGATACTCTTTCTCTAACTACGGCCTTCCTAATTCTCGTCTATTGTGAACGCCTATGTAAGAGTATTTAATAAACCTCTTCTTCTGTGTTTTCCTCTAATTAGTCTTCTGTTCCTTCGATACTCTTTCTCTAACTACGGCCTTCCTAATTCTCAGCTATTGTGAACTCGTATGTAAGAGTATTTAATAAACCTCTTCTTCTGTATTTTCCTCTACTTAGTCTTCGGTTCCTTCTATACTCTCTCTCTAACGACTGCCTTCCTAATTCTCGTCTATTGTGAACTCGTATGTAAGAGTATTTAATAAACCTCTTCTTCTGTGTTTTCCTCTAATTAGTCTTCGGTTCTTTCGATACTCTTTCTCTAACTAAGCCATTTTTAATTCTCGTCTATTGTGAACTCGTATGTAAGAGTATTTAATAAACCTCTTATTCTGTGTTTTCCTCTAATTAGTCTTCTGTTCCTTCGATATTCCCTCTCTAATTGACGGCCTTCCTAATTCTCAGCTATTGTGAACTCGAATGTAAGACTATTTAATAAACCTCTTCTTCTGTTTTTTCCTCTAATTAGTCTCCTCTTCCTTAGATATTCTCTCTCTAACTACGGCCTTCCTAATTCTCGACAATTTTGAACTCCTATGTAAGAGTATTTATTGAACCTCTTCTTCTGTGTTTTCCTCTAATTAGTCTTCTGTTCCTTAGATACTCTTTCTCTAACTACGGCCTTCCTAATTCTTGGCTATTGTGAACTCCTATGTAAGAGTATTTAATAAACCTCTTCTGTGTTTTCCTCTAATTAGTCTTCTGTTCCTTCGATACTCACTCTCTAACTACGGCCTTCCTAATTCTCAGCCATTGTGAACTAGTATGTAATACTATTTAATAAACCTCTTCTTCTGTGTTTTCCTCTACTTAGTCTTCTGTTCCTTCGATACTCTTTAACTACGGCCTTCCTAATTCTCGTCTATTGTGAACTCGTATGTAAGAGTATTTACTAAACCTCTTCTTCTGTATTTTCCTCTACTTCGTCTTCGGTTCCTTCGATACTCTTTCTCTAACTACGCCCTTCCTAATTCTCGTCTATTGTGAACTCGTATGTAAGAGTATTTAATAAACCTCTTCTTCTGTGTTTTCCTCTAATTAGTCTTCTGTTCCTTCGATATTCCCTCTCTAATTGACGGCCTTCCTAATTCTCAGCTATTGTGAACTCTTATGTAAGAGTATTTAATAAACCTCTTCTTCTGTGTTTTTCTCTAATTAGTCTTCTCTTCCTTAGATACTCTTTCTCTAACTACGGCCTTCCTAATTCTTGGCTATTGTGAACTCCTATGTAAGAGTATTTAATAAAGCTCTTCTTCTGTGTTTTCCTCTAATTAGTCTTCTGTTCCTTCGATACTCACTCTCTAACTACGGCCTTTCTAATTCTCAGCCATTGTGAACTAATATGTAATACTATTTAATAAACCTCTTCTTCTGTGTTTTCCTCTAATTAGTCTTCTGTTCCTTCGATACTCTTTCTCTAACTACGGCCTTCCTAATTCTCGTCTATTATGAACGCCTATGTAAGAGCATTTAATAAACCTCTTCTTCTGTGTTTTGCTGTAATTAGTCTTCTCTTCCTTAGATACTCTTTCTCTAACTACGGCCTTCCTAATTCTTGGCTATTGTGAACTCCTATGTAAGAGCATTTAATAAACCTCTTCTTCTGTGTTTTCCTCTAATTAGTCTTCTGTTCCTTCGATATTCTCTCTCTAATTTACGGCCTTCCTAATTCTCGTCTATTGTGAACTCGTATGTAAGAGTATTTAATAAACCTCTTCTTCTGTGTTTTCCTCTAATTAGTCTTCTGTTCCTTCGATACTCTTTCTCTAACTACGGCCTTCCTAATTCTTGGCTAATGTGAACTCCTATGTAAGACTATTTAATAAACCTCTTCTTGTGTGTTTTCCTCTAATTAGTCTTCTGTTCCTTCGATATTCTCTCTCTAATTTACAGCCTTCCTAATTCTCGTCTATTGTGAACTCGTATGTAAGAGTATTTAATAAACCTCTTTTTGTGTGTTTTCCTCTAATTAGTCTTCTGTTCCTTCGATACTCTTTCTCTAACTACGGCCTTCCTAATTCTCGTCTATTGTGAACTCCTATGTAAGAGTATTTAATAAACCTCTTCTTCTGTGTTTTGCTGTAATTAGTCTTCTCTTCCTTAGATACTCTTTCTCTAACTACGGCCTTCCTAATTCTCGTCTATTGTGAACTCGTATGTAAGAGTATTTAATAAACCTCTTCTTTTGTGTTTTCCTCTAATTAGTCTTCTGTTCCTTCGATACTCACACTCTAACTACGGCCTTCCTAATTCTTGGCTAATGTGAACTCCTATGTAAGACTATTTAATAAACCTCTTCTTGTGTGTTTTCCTCTAATTAGTCTTCTGTTCCTTCGATATTCTCTCTCTAATTTACGGCCTTCCTAATTCTCGTCTATTGTGAACTCGTATGTAAGAGTATTTAATAAACCTCTTCTTCTGTGTTTTCCTCTAATTAGTCTTCTGTTCCTTCGATACTCTTTCTCTAACTACGGCCTTCCTAATTCTCGTCTATTGTGAACTCCTATGTAAGAGTATTTAAGAAACCTCTTCTTCTGTGTTTTGCTGTAATTAGTCTTCTCTTCCTTAGATACTCTTTCTCTAACTACTGCCTTCCTAATTCTTGGCTATTGTGAACTCCTATGTAAGACTATTTAATAAACCTCTTCTTCTGTGTTTTCCTCTAATTAGTCTTCTGTTCCTTCGATACTCTTTCTCTAACTACGGCCTTCCTAATTCTCGTCTATTGTGAACTCCTATGTAAGAGTATTTAAGAAACCTCTTCTTCTGTGTTTTGCTGTAATTAGTCTTCTCTTCCTTAGATACTCTTTCTCTAACTACCGCCTTCCTAATTCTTGGCTATTGTGAACTCGTATGTAAGAGTATTTAATAAACCTCTTCTTCTGTGTTTTCATCTAATTAATCTTCTGTTCCTTCGATACTCACTCTCTAACTACGGCCTTCGTAATTCTCGGCTATTGTGAACTCGTATGTCAGACTATTTAATAAACCTCTTCTTCTGTGTTTTCCTCTAATTAGTCTTCTGTTCCTTCGATACTCTTTCTCTAACTACGGCCTTCCTAATTCTCGGCTATTGTGAACTCCTATGTAAGAGTATTTAATAAACCTCTTCGTCTGTGTTTTCCTCTAATTAGTCTTCTCTTCCTTCGATACTCTCTCTCTCCAATTTACGTCATTCCTAATTCTCGGCTCTTTTGTACTCCTATGTAAGAGTATTTTATTAACCTCTTCTGTTTTGTTTTCCTCTTCTTAATCTTGTGTTCTTTTGATACTTCCTGTAACTACGGCCTTCCTAATCCTCGGCTATTTTTAATTAAGCCGTCATTCCAGCAATTGCCATCCCTCAATCATTAACATATGCATTATAACCCTGCGTTATGTACACGGCTAGAACTCTCGACAAAGTCATTGAATCATTAACGGAACAATTATGATTAAGTAAATTAAAACGCATTTTCTTTGACATCCTCATGTTCTTTAATGTTGAGATTTCCACTTCATGTCCTCGTAATAATTTTTTTTTTTTTTGAAGATCTTAAGAGATCCATTTCAGTCTGCTGGTACTGTCATGTCAAGAAGATGGCATATTTTATGGTTGCTGTCTCTAATCCCGATGTGTGGTTGATTAGCTTTGATTTTTCTGACTCTCTGTATTGTAAAGTCCCATCAATTTATTACAGGTCCTACCTCAGTAACTGGGTCTGTGTGATGTTCATAGCAATTTCTTTCATTTCTTTTCCGTCAAAGTTGCATCTTTTCCCATGCAGATATTGGCCCCCTCTCTCATGCCGTGTTTTATATTCAGTGGGTGCCAATATCGTGGAATCTGATACAAGATGACCAATTGTTTCTGGATATTTATCCCAGTATCTGCATTTTGAGTTACCTGAATTTTTTGTTATGTGTGCTTATAATTTCTAATTAGGAAGCATTGATTATTATTATTATTATCCATATTAATGTATAAGAAAACCATGAGTGTATTTTCTTTTGTCTGATGTACTTTTATTATTATTATTATTATTATTATTATTATTATTTCCTTTGGTTTCTGGTGTATACTCATTTCTTTCTGGGTCCCGATCAGAGACCTAAGGTCAGAAATGGCATCATGATATTTTCCACTGAGCAGTTTAAAAAAAAATAAAACACACATATTTTACATAGATAAAACCCTTCGTAAGGCATGGTCTGTACTTGTGAGGACATTTGGAATACCAGGAATCCCTTCAATGAGTCTCCAGGAATCTTTTACAATCAATCCGAGGGCTCCAACTGGAATTGTTAATATCGTCAACTGTTACATTTTTGAGAGTTTTTTTGAGATTCTTCTTCTTACTGTTATTGTCATTATTATTATTTGTCGTATTATTTTGCCAGAGAGTAATTGTAAGTTTCTATTTACCATGTCCGCGCCGGGATCTGAGTGAAAAGGTGATTTATCTATGCCTGGTATATATTTGGGACATTTTGTTTAGATAGAGAAGGTTTGTGGATGATATATACAGTTCCGCACAAAGTAATATTTTGTAGCTGTAAGATGCTGATGTGTCCATGAACTGTACTCACATGATTTTCGGTACCCTTCTTGATCTTACCCAATGCCCCGATCATAACAGGGATAATTGTAGTTTTAAGTTTCCACATTTTTGTTACTTCGATTTGCAGGTCCTTATAATTTGACAGTATTGTTTTTGTTGTTTTTTGGTTTTGCTTTGTCTAGTATGAGTTGCACGTCGAGTTTCAACCAGGAACTTCAAGTGACAACAAATCTTTGTATTACATGAGATACCATGGAATCAGGGTGGAAAAATTCAATTGTGGTCATTACATATTATTATTATTATTATTATGAGCAAACAGGGGTAGAATTATCATTATTATTGTAATAACACAAGAGAGCAACTGCAGGCTTAAGGAAGATTTATTCTGCTTAGAATAATTGATACTAGAGTAGTGGCTATTTATAGTCCTCTACAAACGAGAGAGTTCCCGAAAGTCAGGTAAAAATAAACAAGAGAGATTACTTCAGATTATTTCATCACAATTATTATTATTATTATTATTAGGGTCAGGGATAGAGAAGCAAAATTATTATTATTATTATTATTGTTATCATTTTTATTATTTTCAGGGAAAGACAGCGACATTATTATTATTATTATTATTATTTCCTTTGATTTCTGTTGTAGACACATTTCTTTCCGGGTCCCAACCAGAGACCTAAGGTCAGAAATGGCTTCATGAAATTTTCCACTGGTCATTTTCATAAAAACAAACCAACAACAACAAAAAACAAAAAAAAAAACAAAAAAAAAAAACAAAAAAAGAAAAAAAAGATCACACATTTTACATAGATAAAGTTCTTCGTAATTTGTGAGCTGTACTTGTGAGTACAATGTTTTTATATTATTATTATTATTATTGACTATCTGAGACAGAATTATTATTATTATTAGCCTCGGTGACAAACAGAGTGGGAATTATTATTATGATTATTATTTTTAGTAGTAGTGATAGCCGTAGTAGTAGTTTTCACTCATTAAATAATTTCTTTCAATTGTCCACGACAGGGTACTTATTTGGCAAGGCCTGCTTTTTATTTGTTAAATGATTTTCTAACTGGTATGGTTATTTTCTTTCAGAAATCAAAAATTCCCGAATCATTTTATAATTTTCAACATTACCCACAGGCATGATTATTCCAGACGGCATTTGTGATTTGGACAAAAGAGTAAACGTTGCCTTACACCGGAAATCTGATAACAGCAAGTTTCCTCAATACGCTAAAACTCTTCTTTAGTAATATTGTAGTGTTTATTGTTTGAATTCTTCCTCAATCAAGAAGTAAATCAACATTCTTTACCAAATGATCCAAGAAATATACAAGCACAGATATGAAGAGATGGGCACTGATCATTTAAAATTCCATATCACTGTAACTTATACACCCCTTCTACAATACACTCTCTATTTCTCTCCCGTCTTTTGCCTCTATTAGCTCCGTTAGCTTTGTTGAGTAATACCGACCTTACGAGTCATCCGGCTTTCTTTCCCCTCCTCGGTTGGGGCCGGTGTGTTGTTTCGAAAGAATTGATTCGAGTTTCCCAAAATCTTATGATATTGACGGCGAAGTCTAATGTGAACCCATCCACGTCCGTTGTGTACCACAGACAAGATTGCGCAATTCCTGTCTGTGGCCGTGGTAACTTTTCTATATTTGCCTCCAAAGACAACATTAAGAATCAGGGCTAGAATAAGAACTCATTCAATAAAATGCGGAACTCTGTTCATAATTCTAATAACAGGTTTATTGATTATAAAGAAATACTGAATAGAATATCTCTATTATTTACTGCAAAATCAAGTTCTTTACTGCCGGATGTGATTTTAGAAGTCTTGTAGCAAACGCTAAAGTAATGACCAGCCAGTCGACTCTCACTCAATTCTTCTATCATGCGTGTAATTGTATTTTGGCTCCCGCCACAGGAATTGTGGGTGTGCTCTTTAACAACGGCTGTCTTACAATCAATATCGTGTAACTGTGAGGTGACTTCTACCAGGGCATGTCTCAGTGTGTGTCGCTCGGTTGCATTTATATAGACGGCTCCATTTACATTGATATATGAATAATTTTTCCACCCCGATTGTCTTAACCTTAGGAGATCTTGTAAATAACCACATGGCATTCGCTTTGTTTTGAGAATTTTATGTTTTCTCTTTCTGCAAAGATAATGGTGTTTTGGTGAGGACAGCATAAACATAAACAAATCCCAGGCTTAGGCTTTGTCTAGAAGAACTTGGGTCAATATTTTCTATAAGAATACACACGTTTTGGACAGATAGTATAATGTAAACAACCCCCGGAATTTATTTTCTCGCGCGCAAAAAAAAAAAAAAAAAAAAAAAAAAAACAGACAACGCATTAATCATGTCTTCTTAACGGGGTGAATTGAATTGAGCGGAGGACCTTGGTTTTAGTAAATTTTAATTTGTCTTGTTAATTCTGGGTTCGTTTTTTTCTTGGAATCGTTCATGAATTAATTTTATTGTTTTAAAACATAATTTTTAATCCGTGTCTTTATTTGATGTTTTTTCAGTCATTCAACCTATTCTCCAGAAATTTGAATAATTATTATCCACTTAGTAGTCCCGCCAAATCACCAGCCTGCAATTCCAGGCAATTAAGCGTTTAGACATGGTCAGTGCCATGTTACACCACACCCAAATGAGTCTACTAATAGTAAACAACGTTCCTGTTGTCTATCTCAAGGCCTAGCATCGTGATGTTGAAGAGAGAGAGAGAGAGAGAGAGAGAGAGAGAGAGAGAGAGAGAGAGAGTTATGATATCGATATTTATAGGTGTGTTAAGAATGGTCTTGAACAACAAATAAACATTTTCTATCAAGTATTCTAAGAAATAGGACTCATAATAAAGTTTTCCAAAAGAGAAACAATTGTGTGTAATCTGAACGAAAGCACTAATGTCCCCTAGCCTAAATCGATCGTAAGAAATTCAAGATTTGTAATTAACAAATACTTCAAATACCACGGTGTATCGATAATAATAATAATAATAATAATAATAATAATAATAAGTTTATTATAGGGGATAAGGAAACTGGACGTAAAATAGGCCGCGCTCGACGGAGTTTTCCCAACATCGCAACTTGATAAAAAGTCCAAAAATTAACCTAATAACTAGAGTCATCTTTTTACAAAGCCTCGCCAGATGTTGACTTTCAAACAGATGTCATATATGGCGTCCAACCCGTTCAAAAACGTCTAAATTATCACCTGTATTCAACCACTTTTTATGATCAACTTAGCTAGGATCATCCTTCTTCCAACCTTGTTGACTGTCGTTACAGCATCACAATCAAAGAACTGTACCAATAATAGAAACCACATCGTTTGAAGTTTTTTAACAGCAGAAACAGCTAAAATGGATAGCATATGTAATACAAAAAGAAAATAATGATGTAATCGAGATTTTGATGTTCCATAGTAATGAAAACAAAAGGTTAGTAAGGAAACCCCTATGAAAACCGGAATGAGCAAAATAACATTTACTTGACTTGAAAAATATACTTTTCTTGAAAAATTGTTTTAATAGAAAGATTTTATCAATTTTAACCGACAGCATCATTAGCTGCTCGGTCAATGACTGCCAAATGTTTCCTTATAAGGAAACGTCTGATAACACCATTCTCATTAGAGATGAGGAGAACAGATACTACATTTCCGATCGACGGCCAAGGAGTGAAAACAAATCAATGAATGTTGAATGCTTCCTTATAAGGAAATTATATCAGAGTCAGCAGCAGTCCGTTGCAGATTCGTGACTGGATTCTGCAGGTTTCATTCCATATGTGCTGCAGGGGAAGGTCATGAAATGAAGTGTGTGGGTCACTTCCGGGCAAATTGACGTCTACCTTACACAAATTCACGCCATCGTCACTTTCTTCTACTTTCCTCTCTAAACAACTCTTGTAAAGCTAAACGGCGATAGCGAATGCATGACGGGAGTAGGTTTTGATGAAACTAGAAACTTCCAGTCCAGAACCTGTACGTTGGTGGCAAATTTAGTCATCAACGCCATTATCATAAAACAAGAGATCAGCAAAGAGGGAAACTAAATTCTTGGATACGAGATAAAGCCGATGGTGATGATATACGAAATTATTTTTTTTTATCTTATCATTCTATCAGAATTCGATCCATATTTGATCGATATTTGATCTCAACGCATACGAAACTATCAAAAATCATATTTTAATCATTTTCGATTATAAAAATAAAGAAAAAAGAGAAATAAGCAAAATGACTCAGAGAGCGATGCTGTCAGGAGGTCTAACCTCCTCGTAGGGCCACGGTAGGTCGAAGACAAGGACCCAGACTAACCGCTACCAGCCCCAAAGACCCTGGGGCAAGAGGATGGAGATTTAAACAGATCCAAATGGTTGAACCAGCAGATGAAGAGGTTTTAGTGAAACTGGAAGCTTCTAGTCCTGAAGCTATACGTTGGCGACGAATTTACTCATCAACACCATCATCATTAAGGAAGCGACCAGCAAAGAGGAAATTAAATTCTTGGATACGAGATAAATTAATGTTAATTTCTTAAATTTATTAGTTTTAACGGGAGAATATTCAATATCTGTTTATATTTGTAAGATGTGGTATTGTAACTATTTACACTATTAGCATTGTTTCGACTGTTGTCCTCACATTCACGACATTTCGGTCGTTGTACGCTCCGGCCTTCTTCAGGATCTGTCTATATTTCTGAGATGAGGTATTGTAAGTATTTACACTGTTTACATTGGTCGGACTGTTGCCCTCATATTCGCGACATTTCGGCCGCTGTATTCCCCGGCTTTCTTCAGGATTTGTCTATTTTTCTGAGATGAGGTATTGTAACTATTTATATTGTTCGGACTGTTGTCCTAACATTCACGACGATTCGGTCATTGTACGCTCCGGTCTTCATCAGGATCTGTCTACATTTCTGAGATGAGGTATTGTAACTATTTACACTATTTACACTGTTCGTACTGTTGTCTTCATATTCACGACGTTTCGGCTGCTGTACACTCCGATCTTCTTCAGGTAATATACATGTCTCCAAGGACACATGTTCCTGTGGATAAAAACGTTGGTTTAAGTAATGCTGTGACTTGACCCAAAGAGTTGTGAGTTCAATACCACAGCAGAGGTGAACAAAAACCTGGAGAGTTGAGTGACAAAAGGAAAAATAACGTATACTGAAACTAGAACAATCTACTCCGGGTTCAATTCGAAATTCTAACGTATATCACCTGAAGAAGGCCTGAGCGTATAACGGTAGAAACGTCGTGGTAATAAAGATGAGTGCATCAGTCCGAAAATGTAAATAGTCTAAATAGTGGAATGCTTCTTGAAGTATTGCATGCGCAAAGGATTTGTGCATTCATTGCACCAAGGTGTCACCATTTTTCATCTCTATACTCTTCGAGAAGTCTGAATGCAGACATAGCATAGTTTTTGGTTGGTTCTTCAAGGTTGATTTTCAGGCAAATACTCCATGAAATTATATAACCTCATGAATCATAGTAAATCGTAAACTCGTACATTCTAGAGTTGCCAGTTAGTCATTTAGACTAGAATAGTGAATGAATGTTGTCCGATATCGTTGGGAGAAAAACGTTTAAATCCTCATCTGACCATACCCGCTGATTTCCAATGATACATCAGCTGATGATGATCGCCGTTTATGGGCTGAGTAAAGTAATATTCAGTGGTACCAACCTTGATTCCTGGGACGGCTTACAATAGTAGCGTGTGACCAACCTCGTTCCCAAGGCCCGATACGGTCCGAAACTCATCAGTAATACGAAGCATAAAGGGCCCCGAGAGTGAGGATGACATCTGACAGGGGACATTGCACTTGAAACACCGGACTGAAAAGGCGTTTTAAGAAAATAAACGGAGACGTAGAAAGTGTACACCGGTTAGTGTTTCTTTTCGGGGTTCAGTAATTCTGATGCTGGTCAATTAATATGAGAAGATAAACCTTAATATATTTTGTTGGATTTAAGATAAAAAGAGCTGATGCACTGTAACTTTCATTGATCTGTAGATAGATTCTTCTGCATCTATGTGTTTTGTCCCTTCATAACGTGGGCGATTATGTCTCTCCAAGGCATCCCTCAATAGTAGCTAATTTTTGTCCTTTTGCTATCTATGCTAATCTCTGTTCCGCCAAGAATTTTGCACCAGTTCATTAGGTAGATTATACTATGTTGTCATCTGTACGTCTTGCCTTGAAACTGTCCCGTGAGTGTCATATTTTCTAAGCCCTCTTTCTTCATTATGTGACCTAGAAATGTCAACTGTCTCTTTCTGATTCTAAGTGCCCTTTTTGCTTCTCAGTCTGTTTGCATCTATCTATCTATCTATCTATCTATCTATCTATCTATCTATCTATCTATCTATCTCAGTCTATTCGTATCTATCTATCTATCTATCTATCTATCTATCTATCTCAGCCTGTTAATATAGATACTTGATAGATAATTGATTATTTAATGGCGTGTGTATATCTAATTACACCATTGTAAGTATAAGACGATGTTCCAAATGCATTACATATATATCGTCTTAATCTATAACTAAGTTAACATCGTGAGAGCTAAGTTTATTCACTGACATTCTTAAGATATTTTAATAAGCACCAATTATTTCTCTTACAACTAACGACGCTTTTTATGCAAAAATGAGTTATCCCCCTTGATTTACAGTGTGTTTACCTAAATTGAAATTTAAAAAAAAATTATTTAAAATACTTTTTTTACCTTTTCGTCTTTCGAACATAAGACATCGATCGATATAAATTATAAGCAATTAATTTAAATATTATAGACAGCAATAATAAGATGAACAAGTCATAACACGCCATTTTAGGTCAACAGCACGAAAACGCGAATTTCATAACGCTTAACTGTCAGTGAGTATTTTGTACCTGAAGATTGCGTATAGGCATGAAACTACGAGTCGTGCTATCGACGTGGGATATTATGCTATTAACGAAATATATTTAATAGCTCTGTTATATAATATCGATCACTGAGAATATATATGTACTTTGCGTGTATATAATTATGTTTTTTATTATACCCATCTCCCCTCCCTCTCTCTCTCTCTCTATATATATATATATATATATATATATATATATATATATATATATATATATATATATATATATATATATGTATGTTGTAATGTAATTGTCATCTTTGATAATGGCTTATGTAAGCCGAAAGTTTAGATAGGATTAAAAATATGTATCAATATTGTGATTTTCTTTCTTCGTTTAATGATAATGTTATTAAGCTTATCAGACGTTATGAAAAGAATTTACATAAAATAAATAGACAAAACCTGTCTATATTATTTAATGAAACATGCATCAATGAAAAATGCTGCCTAAATACACACACACACACACACACACACATAATATATATATATATATATATATATATATATATATATATATATATATATATATATATGGGGAAGCAGTGGCACAAAGTGCACCAGATCTCTGTATTCGGCCCTTCAAAATATGTGGATGGTTCTGCACAAAACCTTGACCACTATAATCAAATCTCATGTTCTGGTGTCGGGCTGTCGGTTTCCTAGGAACACATCTGCTTGACCCTCATACGTCGAATTCGATGGGAGAGTCAAATATATATATATATATATATATATATATATATGCATGTATATGTAAATGTATGTATATATGTATACACGTAATAATACGTTAGTATATAATCCAAGTGAATCCTAATAATATAAAGTATTAAAGCTGATCCATGGTGTTGGTTTAGGCTAACGCATCCTCTTCCTCGTATAGCCAAACTGCAATTATAAACTATAAGTTTTAGAAAGTGGAAATTCTCCTCAAATATATTGAACATTTTCGAAATTCCCATATGTAATCCAGAATATATGAACTGTAAACAAAATGGCCGCAATAAATGGAAAGCGTTGGCGGTTGTTTAAACTGATAACAGGAGGAGATAACTCAAAGAGGGTGTAGAAGGATTTTGTAAACAAATGTTTTAATTATCTTCATAATGTTTTTGTCACCAGATTTTCATAATGGCCGAATATGCTGACAAACGGTCAAGATCCCAAACGTTTAGAGATTAAGGATACTCAATGAATCAATCACAGAAATATTTAAAAAAAATAAAAAATAAAAATATATCTAAATAAAGATAGGTACCATTGCAAATATAACACACACACACACACACACACACACACACACACACACACACACACACACACACACATATATATATATATATATATCATTGCAATTCAGTATATTCTCGTTTCGATCGAGCTCTCTGGAGAAAGGGTAATTTCAGAACAGTGACTGCTACTGCTATTAACACGCCGCTCTTCAATTAAGAATTGAGCTCTCTTGGCCATTGGCGTTTATACATATTTTCATATATAATATGTTAAAATTTCGTTTTCTCTTTCGTGCGCCGATAGCTTAGGGGTAAGATCTCTAACTGATGCCAAATTGGTCGAGTTTCGATCTTGGCTTGAAGCAATCGGACACCTTGTTACACTGATGAGGTTTGTATGTGAATGAC
This sequence comes from Acanthosepion pharaonis, assembly GCA_903632075.3. NCBI lineage: Eukaryota > Metazoa > Mollusca > Cephalopoda > Sepiida > Sepiidae > Acanthosepion > Acanthosepion pharaonis. The sequence goes on from CAHIKZ030000138.1 coordinate 659,534, forward strand.
TATATATATATATATATATATATATATATATATATGCTTTAAATCCGACATATTTATTTGTTAAACATTATTTTTAATGGATACTCATATTTGAGTAGATGCTCTGTTTTATTATTAAACAATATATTTATTTACATCTACCAGCCGGGATATTTGAGAAATTTTATTGTCTCAGACTCTGATATTCCATAGTTATATTTTATTACATTGGAGTCGTAATCACGATTCAATTCATCAGACCTAAAAGAAAACAGAAAATATATCTCCGGGTTTAAAAAAAATTAAAAACAAAATTTCAATTAAAAGTGTATGCGTGGGAGGAACAAAGGTGAGAGGGAAATGTAAGAAAGCTCTAGAGAGAAGAAGAAGAAGAAGAAGAAGAAGAAGAAGAAGAAGAAGAAGAAGAAGAAAGAAGACAAATATATAGATACGTTGGAAAACCAGGTTAGAAGAAGAAGAAGAAGAAG
>CAHIKZ030000138.1:665000-677500 GCA_903632075.3 Acanthosepion pharaonis
AAATGCATTAAAAAGAGAAAAGTTAAAAAATCATAAAATGAAGCCAAGCAAAAAAAAAAAAAAAAATCCTAATGGAATCAAAGACTCATCAGGCTTGTCTTTTGAAGAGCAAAACAGCTTATTACCAGTCTGAATCTATCTATCTATCTATCTATCTATCTATCTATCTATCTATCTATCTATCTATCTATCTATCTATCTTAGCTTGCTTTCTATCTATCCATATAAATTCAAAATCGGTAGAATGTCTCGTCATTTTCTTGTAAAATAATGGCAGACAAATGTTAATCATCTACATACCCACATCTCTATATCTTTTTCTCTATCGTTTCCTCTCTCTCTCTCTCTTTCTCTCTCTCTATATATATATATATATGACATCAAACTCCTTAAGAAATATCCAAATTGCCAACTGTATACTACTTTTTTCTTGAACCAATTGTTAAAAATGGCTTCGAACGACAGAAAATTGTAAGTCTTAGCGGGGACTATCCTACTTTGAACATCATAGACTGATGAGCTGTGAAACAGCGAAACAGTCTGTCTGTGGATGACAATATGTACATACTCCTGAAAATAATTATTTTGGTTGAGCTATCGGAGAGAAAAAGAGAATTTGTAAACAGTGACTATTACTGCTGCTAATGCAAGACTCGTTAAAAATGAATCGAGTTCTCCCAGTCACTGGCATGTTTATCTAAAAATAAATTCACATTCATCCCTGCACTGCGCCAACTGATAACAAATCAGCCGGGTTTTGCTTAAGGTAATCGGATGTCTAGCCAGACTGATGAGCTGTGATATAGCGAAACAGTCTGTCCGTGGATGACAATATATAATATATATATACTAGCAGGCTTCGTCCGTTCGCTATCGCGTCGGAAAGTAACATTTATTTACTACTTGAAATCTTTGAACCCTTTAATAAAAGGACAGTAATGAAGGACAGTTAATTAATGAAATAAAACTTTTTAAAATCAATATGCAAATTAGTTAAACCTTGAAGAGTGATTTTGCCTAGAAGTAGATAATATATAATACAGACATAGAGAACTTTATGTGTAAATTTGTAACGTATTATCTATCATCTCTCAGTTGCGTCTCTGTCCTTGGACAGAGTGCGCTCAGGGGCTTCTCTGTCAAAGGACAGAGCGGCAACTGAGGAAAATTATACTGATGAGGTGCCCAGCCCTGGGGAACAGCTGCCCGAGGCCGCGCCGTCCCATTGCATCAGAGGGAGGGATCGGTGCTCGCACCGAGGCCAGCGCAACCGACGGTTGTGGGGGCTGAGGGGAATTTTTGTCCTTGCCCGGGTGCACGCGCTTAGTTCCCCACATTAAAAAAGACCTTGTGTCACATCTCATTCTCGTGGGGGAATGAGTAAACACCGCGTAAATTACTATAAAGTACAGCTTAGGCTTTTTAATTTCATAATTCGTGAGAGAATTGAACATTTCTTCATATAGATTTTACATAAGTAGCTTTTATGCTTCTCTAACTCTTCAAATGTTGAACCTATAACGAATTCTAAATCTTTTCGCTATATTAATATTATCTTACAAATTGTCCCCTGTTCAGTCACCAATGAAATAAAAATAATTTTTTATGTCTTAAAATTAAGTGGCAGCAGAAGAATTATCATTGAACTTTTAATGGGTAAGTTCTAGCATTAATTCAATACTCAAATTCAGCGATCAATTTTGAGTTATTCTGTAGTTTATTGATGTCTCAGGAGCTAGCTTAAATGCCGCCCCATAGGGCCGCTTTCAAGCTCGTTTAAAATTTTAGCTAGTTTAAAATTTTAAGCTAGCTGCAATTTTTAAGCTAGCTGTAATTTTGGATACAAAAGGAAAAGTTACTCTCCTTGAACCATGAAGGCAACGATAATGGCTAGTATAATATATTAATATATATTTTTAACCGCGTATGATCTGCCAACCCTGAATGTGAGCTCAACGAAAATCGTTCCCTTCTCCTAACTTTTCCCGGGCTTTTGAATGAGCTATGAATCATTGAAATCGGACCAGTGGGATCGAAGGAGTTGCTTGGAAACACACACGCACAAACACACACACATACACTGTAAGCGCAATTATAGGTCGCAGAGACGCATTCGAATTTAAAGAAAAGGTAATGATTTATAATAACATCCATCCAAACATCTCTACTGATATGCACATATATATAGGCACCCACACACGCATGCATACTTATATATATATATATATATATATATATATAGAGAGAGAGAGAGAGAGAGAGGTAATATTAGTGGTAAATATACACATACATATGCAAAATATATAAATATATATACATAGGTGCATACACATACATGTATATTTTTTGAATATTTTTTAATTATATATATATATATATATATATATATATATATATATAATAATAATAATAAAAAGGCTTAAACACTAATATTCCATGGTTATAATTTATTCCATTGCTACTTACCATTGTATTTTATCAATATATTGCTCCTTACCATTATATTTTACGATTCCAATGGAATAAATTATGACCATGGAATATTAGTGTTTAAGCCTTTTTATTATATTCTTACTCTGTCCTGGACATTGAGTTCTACCTGGAGTCTATCCTCTTGGAATTATTTTTTATACATATATATATGTATGTGTATATATGTATGTATATATATTTATATATTTTAGATATAAGATTGCATATGTATGTGTATATTTACCACTAATATTATCAATATCTATCTATCTATCTATCTATCTATCTATCTATCTATCTATCTATATATATATATATATATATATATATAAGGAAGACGATATGGTTGTTTCAACGAGATAAAAATGTATATTTTAAAAAGAGATAAACTGAAAACGTTTTTTGGTTATAATGTGAATTTTTTAAAATATATATTATACTGTATTTTCCATACTGTCGAAAAAGAAATATTTGGGTTACTACTACACAAACAGAGAATGGTTAAACATCGAAAAACATAAGGAAAATTAATTCCTTTTAATATGCGGAAATGTGTGTCTGTGTGTTTGTGTGCATATGGATGGGTGTTTGTTTATTTAGCCAGATTTGGGGAATCCTTTTGGGTCCAACAGCTTTTCAGTACCGGCTTCGTTAAGAGCATCTGAAGGCGTAGCTCTCTGCAGATGTAATGCTTAACTGAAGTCATTTTATTACAGTAGCAAAATGTCACGTTGTACCAAAAGAAGAGTACCAAAAAAATAGGCAAGGCCTCCATTAAATTCTTTGCAAAAAAAATAAACGATTCTTTGTTCTGTTAGAATGATGACGTCATTTGACTTCCTTCAGAAGTTAATTGCGTTTCTGCATTTCGCAAAGCTCACTGAGTCGTGCACATGAAAAGACATATGCACTTGGTTTGAGATTGAAACACAGTTACTTGATTTTAATGCAGTTTAATTATAGACGCAATCAGATACACATTTTCTTTTCTCTCTCTTTAGGTTTTCGTTTTTTTCTATCTATCTATCTATCTATCTATCTATCTATCTATCTCAGTATGTTTATATCCATCGCGATTTCTTCATTATCTATCTATCTATCTATCTATCTATCTATCTATCTATCTATCTATCTACCTATCTATCTATCTATCTATCTATCTATCTATTGCGATTTGCTCATTATCTATCTATCTATCTATCTATCTATCTATCTATGTCAGTGTGTTCATATCTATCTATCTATCTATCTATCTATCTATCTATCTATCTATCTATCTATCTATGTTTATATCCATCGCGATTTCTTCATTATCTATCTATCTATCTATCTATCTATCTATCTATCTATCTATCTATCTATCTATCTATCTCAGTGTGTTCATATCTATCTATCTATCTATCTATCTATCTATCTATCTATCTATCTATCTATCTATCTATGTTTATATCCATCTTGATTTCTTCACTATCTATCTATCTATCTATCTATCTATCTATCTATCTATCTATATCTATCTCATTCATCTTCATTTTCATTTTTTCTATCTATCTATCTATCTATCTATCTATCTATCTATCTATCTATCTATTTGTTAAACAATACAGAACACGGGATACAAGATCAAAGATAAAACGATACATCATGTGTTTTATATGGATGCCTTGAAATTATATGCCAAAAATGATGATGGATAAGAAAGGCTTTTAAAGACCGTGAAAAGTTTCAGCGTGGATATACGAGGTCTGATCAAAAATATCAGGACTGTTGTTATTGTAACGGAGCTAAAGTACGTGGTGTGAAGCCTCTTGGCACTTAGATCTCTGTCACGCGTGCACACTAAATTATCACGTCCTCGTTCGCTATCGTTGTATATAGCAGTGCTTGGAACGAAAATGTGTAGAGTTTGGTCGCCTCACCACACCACAGAGGATCCATTGGCCAAGAACAACACAAATCGTCCCTTAAAATTTCCTCTTACGAACAAGATTTCAAGACCTCGAGGAAATTCAGGAGAATGCGACGAGGCTATGCCCCAAAAGAATTTCCAGGAATGCTTCCGCCAATGGAAAGAACGCTGGATAAAGTGTGTGGCTTCAGAAGGGAACTAATTCGAAGGAGATTAAATGCCGTATTGATATGTGTTGTAGTTTTACTTTATATAGCACCGGTACTAATAGTTCGAGATCATAACTTGTATGCGTGGAATTTGAGCTGATTAAATCTGCAAGGGCCACCCTCAAGCTTATTAGGAGCGAGAATATAATTCTTGGTGTCAATACTGCCATTAAGGAATTCAACTATGAAAGTATTTACAAGTATTTGGGTGTGGATGAAAGTATTTACAATTGTGTGGGTGTGAATGAAAATATCTAGAAATATCTGGGTGTGGATGAAAGTATTTACAGTTATTTGGGTGTGAATGAAAGTATTTACAATTGTGTGGGTGTGGATGAAAGTATTTACAAGTATCTGAGCGTGGATGAAAGTACTTACAAGTATCTGTGTGTGGATGAAAGTATTTACAAGTATCTGGGCGTGGATGAAAGTGTTTGTAAGTATCTGGGTGTAGATTAAAGTACTTAGAATTGTGTGGGTGTGGATGAAAGTATTTACAAGTATCTGGGCGTGGATGAAAGTCTTTGTAAGTATCAGGGTGTGGATTAAAGTCTTTGTAAATATCTGGGTGTAGATGAATGTATTTACGAGTATCTGGGCGTGGATGAAATCTTTGTAAGTACCTGGGTGTGGATGAACGTACTTACAAGTATCTGGATGTGGATGTAAGGAGTTTATTAGGTGAGTACAGGAAATAATTAAAACTGAATTGAATTCGAAAGACAGCCCCAAACACGCTTGCTGTCCCAGTTCTAACTTATAGCTTTAACATCAATTGGAACTTAATAGAGCTCAAGAAGAATGACCAAAAATTCGTAAACGTCTTGCATGCAATAGAATGCATCACCCTAGTTTGGAGCTTTGGGTCTGCTAAAGAAAGGAACTCAAGAACAAATCAACAAAATCTATGGATCACCATCTCTCCAGGAAATAATATAAACAAGCACAACTCATATTCTGCGAATACTTTTGTACCTTTAAGCTATTTTTCTTAATGGCTGTCTTTTGTCTAATTAAGCAGAAGCAGCAAAAAATCACATCCTTCGCTTGACCTTCATCATTGGTCATGACCCAGCATGTGATTATAAAACAAACGATCATCAAAAATAAATTATTTTAAAAATAATGTTAATAATAAAAATTAAAATGTTTAACGTAACTCTTTTGCAACACTTAGAGAAGAGCGCGATTTAACAAAAAGGAAAAAAAAAGACACAGTGTTTAACAACGTTTTACAATATTTCGATAGTATGTCTGAATTCTTCAAGTTATGTTTTAAAAAAATACATACAAGTAAAAAATAAGTAAAAATGTCTTTGTACAAACAAGTAAACAAAGTCTTTTCTCAACTCGATAAAGTGAATGAAACACACCGTGAATGGGGTGCAACTTAACCGCTAGTAACATGATAGGGAGGTGTGCTCATCTTAAACTTTCGTCAGTTGATTAGTTAGTAAGAGCAATTAATCAAGCAGTCTACTATAAATCTTCTGGGACTCTCCTGTTATTTTGTTCATACCCTCCACCCCGTGGTGGGACGTTAGTAATTTGCATATGTAATTACTTCATGCGTTTTGAGAGATGAAATAATGAATTTTTAATAATAATAATAATAATAATAATAATAATAATAATTATTATTATTCCAAAACAGACAGTAACAAGTTTAGAGCACAATAAACTTGCTGAACAAACAGAAAATGCTTTTCTACCTGACAGAAACCAATTTACATGAGAATTGAAAACAAAGAAAAAGAACAAAAACTACATTGACTTAAAGCTTGAAATTTAGAAAGTTTGGGAAGGAATGGTAAAGAAAGTAATTACAGTACCAATGATTATTGGAGCACTGGAATGTTGTATATAAAAACATAGAAAAAATCTTGCAGAGATTGGATTGTGATTTGGAAATAGAACATGCCTACTCGGAACAGCGAAGATTCTCCGGAAATTACTGAATACAGCCTGTCAAATTAGTGAAATTAGAAATTATTGGTTTATTCTTTAAGTCTTGAAAATAAAAATGTTACCGACATCATAGGCAGTGAATAATAATAATATTTCGTAAATATTTTAGAAATATGATCAATATAGTGGAATTATATATAAGCTTTATGTTGTAACCAAAGGAAAGTTACTGAATAGAATAATCAATCGAAGGTTGGTAATGAACGATAATACTTAGGACAAGAACAACACATATAAGATTTGCCAGCGATGCGTAGATGAAGTCGTCAACTGAATCTCCAGCTGCAGGATATCTACCAACCGGCTTGCGCGGTCTAATGTGGCACAAGGCCGAATTTAATGTGGGGTATCCGAGTTCGTAGACACCGTATAAAACTGGGTCAGGTAAGTGCTTCCCGAGATGAGACTCTGCCTTTCGACATAGCCTCGTCTGGGGAGGCAGAGAGTTTGACCAGGACAACTGTAGACAAGTCTCCAACTACAGACCAACATACAGTATTTACTACCGTATTTATGTGAATGGGGGCATACCCATTATCGTCCGTAAGTATGCTACAACACTTTAGATGTGTACATCAAATAAGCTTTGTAGTAATGGTCTGTAAAAATAAAAATAAACCCTAGTATAAGACAATAATAATAATAATAATAATGATAATAACAACCACTCAGACCCGGTTACAGAAATAGGACCTGTAATAATTTTATGAGACAGAGTGCGCGGTGTTAGCACCCACTGAATATAAAACTCGACATGACAAAGTGGGCCAATATCTTCACAGGAAAATCTGCAACTTTCACGGGAAAGAAACTCGAAGAAATTAGTATAAAAATCCCACAGACCCCGTTCCAGAGATATGACCTGTAACAATTCTATGTGACTTTACAATACACACAGACGGAACAATCAAAGCTAATCGCCCAGACATTGTGATCAATGACCACAAAAACAAAAGTGCTTTCTTATTGCCATGGTTGCCCTTGCAGATTGTAATGTGTCTTTGATGATCTTCAGAAAACCTATCAAAATACAAGGATCTTGAAATGGAAATCTAAGAAATGTGGTACATGAGAAAATCAATAATTCCAGTTGTATTTGGAGCACTCGGATTGATTAGAAAAGGTTCCAATAGACTCATAGAAGGGATTTCTAAAAGTCTATGCCTTAAAGAAATACAAAACATTGTGCAGCTTACACATTACGAAGGGCTTTATCTATGTAAAGTATATGTGATCTTAGTTATTTTTTTATAAAAATGATCAATAGAAAAAGTCATGAAGCCATTTCTGACTTTAGGTCTCTGGTTGGGACCCGGAAGGAAAAGCAGAAAATAAAATGAATTAATAATAATAATAATAATAATAATAATAATAATAATAATAATTTTATGAAACTGTTCACCAGGGTCCCCAGCCCTTGTTGAGAAAAAAACAATATTAGACATGGCAGGCTGGGTCAATAGATTAATTGGCATATCTGTTGGAACTATTGTATTGAATTCCCGGATACATGGTACAATTACTTTTGTCACAAATGACGATGGAATCACTATACTGTGGATAAAAAAAGATTTCAAAAAAAGGCAATTGCCAACTAATATGGCGGGTCAATTTTTCTAAAAAAAGAATATCAAAAACAGTCAAATTATAACGACGAAATGAAAAGGTGGAAACTTAAAACTACGATCATTTCGATTGTGATCGGAGCATTGGGTAAGATCAAGAAGGGTACCGAAAATCATGTGAGTATAGTTCATGGACACATCAGCATCCTACAGCTAGAAAAGATTACTTTGTGCGGAACTGTATATATCATCGGCAAAACCATCTTCATCTAAACGAAACCTCCCAAATGTTTATAGTTATAACTCTCCTATAGTACTATTTTTAGTCACAGACCTTTTAGGAGACTTGGTAATTAGACTAAATTACACTTTGGTAAGCGAGAAAATGCACAATAATAATATAGTGGAATTATATATACCCTTCTGGTATGTATATGAAACAATCGTTGGTGTAATGGTATATAAAAATGAAAACACACGCTAATATAATAATAACAGTATACTGGCTTTATAGAGAGTCTTTACAGGTGTTCAGGAAATTCTGTTTGGGATGAAGGACAGTAAAATAGAAAATAATTTCGATACACCCAAATAAGAATTATTAAGAAAAAGATGGTTGGAACAGCATGACATTCTGAAATAAAAAATGCTGAAACAGAAATACATTAAAAAAAGTGCAAGGTAAAGACAAACACATTCAAGATTCATTGTTTAATTAATCCACTAACAGATCGATAAAGAAAACATAAAATCAATCACTCAATCAAATAATTAATCACAAATATGATTGCACAAAAAGTGAATAAAAATCGGACATTTTTTTCTGTTCGCATCAGATTTTCCCGATAAATTTCCAAGGAAATGAAAACTCGTAAAAGAAATAAAAGAACAAAAAAATGGCCAGCGGAAGTCGAACAAGAAACTTCCGGTTTCAGGATGAGTCAATGTGTACTTAGATATATACATATGATATATTTTTATTAATTAATTATTTATTCATTTCTTAGGATATTAAAATTTATTCATTACTTATCAACCATTGACATAAAATATTAATCATTTTCTTCAATGTCTTTTTTCTCTTTTTTCCGGCATGAGAAAGGTGGACGAAGTTATATTTTGTTTCCTTTTTAGAAGGGAGTATTGATATATTGGAGAAGATATGGTGGCATAAAGCATATGCATATATATATATATATATATATATATATATATATATATATATATATGTGTGTGTGTGTGTGTGTGCGTGTTAGGAAGCGTGTGTATATTAGGTTCTGTGTGATTATATTTGGATGAGTGTATGTATCTGTAACTTATTTTTGTAATTTATGTGTCTTCATTCATAGATACATACATATATATACAAAAATTATACGTTGACTATATGTATCACATTTTGTTATAATATATATATATATATATATATATATATATATATATATATATATATATTATTTTATATAAGGGTTTAAGATATATAAGGTTCATATCCCTATAATTATATGATATATATATATATATATATATATATATATATATATATATATATATATATATATATATATATTATAAATTAATTGATTTAAAATATGTTTTTTTCCGCTACACAGTTCTCACCATGTTTTAAAAAAAAAAAAAAGAACTGTGTAGGAAAAAAAAAACATATTTTAAATCAATTAATTTATAATATTAATACTCTGTAAATTTACATCGAGCACTATTTTGTAAAAATAAAAATACCTATAAGAACACCGGATTATATATCTTACTATTTCTTTCTTTTATATATATATATATATATATATATATATATATATATATATATATATGTGTGTGTGTATTACAATTTTATAATAATATTTTGTCATATATATATATATATATATATGTATATGTTGACTTATATCAGTATTCATCTACAAAAAACTCACAAGTACATAAACACAAACATATATGGCTAACACACTCATACACAGGTGATCATATATATACATACATACATATATATATATATATATATATATATAATTATTACTATATATACATACACACACACACACACACACACACACACACACACACACACACACACACATATATATATATATATATATATATATATATATATATATATATATATATATATATATATATATATTATAGTAATAATTATACTCGGTTGGTAAAAAGTCTGATGGAACAATTTCCAAGTATGTCAAAACAAATTGTTTCGAGGGAAAAAATTGGGGCAAAAAAAAAAAAAAAGCGACGTCCGAAAAGGCGATGAAAAAGATCGCCTGGTGCCTTAAATTTTCAGACGAAAGAAAAAATCACAGGCGAGTAACTAAGATAAAACCTGCTCAATATGCTAAGTAGAACAAAGGAATAAAACACATCTATCAAATTTCTCTCTCTCTCTCTTTTTTATATATATATATATATATTTATATATATATATATATATATATATATATATATATATATATATATATATATATATATATATATATATGGCCAGCTTAACTTGAGTTCAATTAGGTGAAACCAAGATACTGGATCTTTATGATTATATATATATATATATATATATATATATATATATATATATGTATATATATATCGTTGCTTGAAATCGCCCATGCAAACAAAACAGACTATCATTGTTGCTATGTTCGTGTATTGTTTAATATATTGCAATGTACTTGTCATCTTTGATGATGCCTTATGTAAGTCAAAAGCTTAGATAGAATTAAAAACATGTATCAATATGGTGATTTTTTTTCGTCTTTCAATGATAATGTTATTAAACTTATCAGAGGATATGAAAGGAATTTGCTTAAAATAAATAGACAAAACTTGTCTATATTATTAAGTGAAACATGCAATAATACATACATACATATATATATATATATATATATATATATATATATATATATATATATATATATATATGGTACAGGTAATCGATCAGTTTGTATATAATCCAGGTGGATCCTAGTTATATATGTGTATATTAACCACTAATATTATCTATGTATCTTTATTTATATATATATATATATATATATATATATATATATAAATGATTGGAAATGTTTAAAAAGTTAATACAATATTACTAGTAATAATAGTTAAAATGTAGAAATTGAAATAATATAATGCTTAACAATAGTTCCACTAATGAAAAATTGAATATAATATATGTGTTTTGGTTTTATATATTAAAAAAATCCAGAATTAATTGAAGAGGTTCCTGTAATGTATTGGGAAGTGTGAGGTAATTTGAATTTGAAGACAGATATTTGTTTTGGAGTAAATCCAATTCCAGTGGGCCAAAGTCTTTTGGAATTAGTCAATGCAGTGTATCAGTGTGGAATTGGTTATTTTAGTCAAATTTAGTCAAATTTAGTCAAATTAAATATCAACAAACGATGCGTCCCTTAATCAAGGCCTTCAAATTCTTTATGAAAAAATGATCCAAGAAGTATATGAGAAAAAAACACACACACACCACACATGCATACATACACACTGACACACACACTCACACATATAGACTCATATACACTCACACGCACTCACACACACATACACCACACACACATACACCACACACACATACACCACACACACATATACACATACACACTCACACACACATACACTTACACATATACACACATATACACTCACATGTACTCAGACGCACAGAGACACACACATACACTTACACACATACACGCATATACACTCACACACAGACACGCACACACAAACACACGCAGACAATCACACACATACACACTCACGCTCACTCACACAGACACAAAAACACGCACAGAGACACACATACTCACACGCACTCACACACAGACACGCACATAACTCACACAAGACAAACACACTCACACACAGACACGCACACAAACACACACACTCACTCATAAGACACACACAGACGCTCATACACACACAATCATACAGACACACAGAGGCAGACACACACAAGACACAAGAGGGGAATTAAATGAAAGAATAGAAACGCGACAGCCAGTTGCAAGCGATCACCCTCACGAACGGGGAAACCAGGAAAGATGAATGTGTGACTGCAGGACTGGCACTTGCGCTCATATTCTCTTGTTAATTCGCTACTCAAAATCAGAAAGAAGCAGTTGAAATTTCTGGGTCATGTAATGAGGAAGAAGGGCTTGGAGAACGTGATACTCACAGGACAGGAAAGTAGGGACATGGGAAAGCAGAACATAACATACTTGATGAGCTTGAGCAAATGGATGGTAGAACAGGGTTTGGGAGTAAAAAACAAAAAGACAACTTTTATTAAGAGCTACAAGGAACAGGAAAGCGGGGAGG
>CAHIKZ030000138.1:682500-692500 GCA_903632075.3 Acanthosepion pharaonis
AAAATTGTTGTGGACTTTTGGTAATATTACAGTGCCTGGGCAATATTCCCTATATATGAATATTACATTAACTATCTTTGAATTCCTCAGATGAAGTATTGTCAAATATTATTCATTTTGACTAGTATTTCTCTCACCTTATATCTCTTGCTTTTTCACCAAGTATAAATAGTTCTAACCTGCTGTCTGAATTTCCTAGGTAAAGCATTGTTAATTAGTCTTAATTTTTGACTCGTGTTTCTTTCATCTTATTTCTCTTGCTTTTCCACTAACTAGTAAATGTCTTAAGTTGTCTGAATTTCTTAGATGAGGCCATGGCAATTATTATTCATTTTTGACTAGTATTTCTTTTATTTCTATTGCTTTTTCACCATGTAGTAATAGTCTTAAGTTGTCTGAATTTCTTAGATGAAGACTTGTCAATTATTATTCATTTTTCACTAGTATTTCTTTTATTTCTCTTGCTTTTTCACCAAGTAGTAATAGTCTTAAGTTGTCTGAATTTCTTAGATGAAGACTTGTCAATTATTATTCATTTTTGACTAGTATTTCTTTCATCTTATTTCTCTTGCTTCTCCACCAAGTAGTAATAGTCTTAAGTTGTCTGAATTTCTTAGATGAAGCCTTGTCAATTAGTATTCATTTTTGACTAGTATTTCTTTTATTTCTCTTGCTTTTTCACCAAGTAGTAATAGTCTTAAGTTGTCTGAATTTCTTAGATGAAGCCTTGTCAATTATTATTCATTTTTGACTAGTATTTCTTTCATCTTATTTCTCTTGCTTCTCCACCAAGTAGTAATAGTCTTAATTTAGCTGTCTGAATTTCTGAGCTAAGGTTACTTAATATTAATTTTTGACTAGCATTTTTTCATCTTATTTCTCTTGATCTTTCACCAAAATTATAATACTCTTAATAGGAGGCATGGTGGAGTAATGGATGGTGGTTCAGATTGAGGGAGAGCCGAGTTCGAATTCCAGTCATTCCATTACATTCACTAACATGCTAATACCATTGGGAAATATATGAATCCTTCTTCTGGGTAAATAGCCTGGGTTCTATAGCCTTTATCTAAGAGAAGGAAAACTCTGAATTCAAAACCAGCCTGGCGAGGGTTAGTCTACGTCAGACTATCTTGTCGAAGAAACACCACTGCAGTACACAACGATTCACGAGATAAAAAAATTAATAGTTTTAAGTTATCTGAGTTTCTGAGATGATGCCTTATCAGTTAGTATTCATTTGGTAATCCTTAATAATGTCTGAGTCACATATTAATTTCAGTTTCACTCTTAATATGTAAATTCTTTAAATGTCTTCGAGGAATTAAAAATTAAAAAGTTTGGTCCGTAAATTAATTGTGGCTCAGAAATAAACAATATACATCTCGAGAGATTTGATACCACATCTGTTCCCACTGGGAGTCTATCTTACTGTTACAATGCTTTACTGATTAGGGAACGAAGACTTCAACAGCATATGTCACTCTAGTAAGACACATAGCTATGATTTTGACGTCAACCATTTCCACTATGTCTGCATGCTGTACTATTCATTACAAAATTATTACTTATTTTATTAATAGTATTAATAGTATTTCGTCCTATTTATTATTGGGACTAAATTAATTTATTATTATTTATAAAATAAGGAACATCGTGCATCGTAAAACAGGATTTTATATATATATAAACTAAATTCAAACTAAATTCTTGAATTAGACTCTAACTGATAAAGATTTTACCTTAACAGTCGTTCAAAATATTCAAATATTACTATCAGTAACTTTTTTATATGTTTATTATTGTTGTTTATTAATATAGTATTCAACTTATATTAAATCCCTAATTTAATTGTGGAGAAGTTGAATATTTAAATTGCTAACAACCATCAAATTTATTTTATTTGTCGTGTTTTTAGACATTTAAATACTATCAAACGTTAAAATCAATTTTTATCTAAATTGCTAAAGCTATACCACCCCTCGTCTTCCTCTGAAAACCCTAAGTACATCGCTTATCTCTTTACTCCCCACTTTTTTCTTTTTCCTTTTTTTCTCCTTTTCCTTTCCCCATATCATTTCCGTTGAGTTGACCGATTAAATAGGTCAATGTCTGATCCTTGCCCCCTCCTTCCTCAATATTAAGTATTATAAAAAGAAATATAAAAATAAATTTTAAAACTCTTCTTTCCCTCTCTAAACTTGACCATGTCTCTCACACCAGCCCTCACCACCCTCTATGTTAACTTATATAACCTTAATACTGCCCGTCAAAAGTGTAAATTTTAATTTCATTTTACATTTCACCTTTTGAAAGTGAAATCTGAGGATCCAGAGAAAAATAAAATTCTCTGGTGAAATAAATTATTACAATGGAGCCTTAAATGGTCTGTTTTTTTTTAAATTAATATATATATATATATATATATATATATATATATATATATATATATATATATATATATATATCATTTGAGTGTATTAGGGCAGCAATTTTCGTTTATGCAGCATGTTTCAATGAAAAGTAGAGAAAATTCCGTATTGGTAATTCTTTTTTTATTTATGCTTTTGGCATTTATAATACTTTTCTGATTTTCTGATGTTTTGAATATCCAGTTATAGACAATTCCATATTCCAACGCCAACAGAAAATCAGAAAGATTATTAGGAATCTGGCATGGATAAATAAAATAAAAAATATATCACAACTGAACTTTCACTGTTGCATATATATATATATATATATATATATATATATATATATATATATATATATATATGATAAATCAAGAAGAAAACTTTAAAGATCCAATTCGGTTATAATTTATTTCGTGAATATTTCGATATTCATCTCTTCAGATCGAAAGTTCTTAATAACTGGAGATAATGTCTCCGGATTTATATACTAGATTAACAGGAGGAATGGAAAGTAAGAAAGAAGAGAAGAAAGAGGGAGGTGTAGAAAGAAAAATAGCGGATTTTCGAATATAAAATTCTTTTTAAAACGGGAAATATTGAAAGAAAGAGAGAGGGTGGGGAGATATATAGAAAGGAAGGAAAAGGGAAGAAGGAAGAAACGAAGGGATAGTAGCAAAACTAAAATAGAATTACCTGGCTAATAATTTTTTCCTTAAAGGGTTGAAAGTTTGTACATTGGTTTGATGTGGTGTGTTTCTTTCCCTTCCTCCTGTTAATCTGTTATATCACTCCGTGTGAATTATCTCCATTTATTAAGAACTTTCGGTCTGAAGAGATGAATATATAGAGATGTTAACGAAATAAATCATAACCAAAATGGAACTTTATGGTTTCCTTCTTGATTCATTATTAATATAATGCTCTGTAGTTTACATTGAGCTCTCTCTGGATTAATATCCTCCTTGAAATTATCCCTACAGTCACAAATTGGGGAAATATATATATATATATATATATATATATATATATATATATATATATATATATATATATATATATGTAAGCAAATATATGTATATAGATCCGACAGTATAAAGAAAAATATATATGGAAAAAACAAACAAAAACCCCTTAATAATGTTAATTATATTTTATGAATATGTCCTGAAGATGGTTTATTAGACCGAAACGTCCGACGTTGACATATTGACATTAAAACAGCATAATTGCATATAGGATTTTTGTTTGTTTTTTTCCGTATATATTTTTTTCATATATATATATATATATATATATATATATATATTAGGACTTCATGGGACTGGTGTGATGGTTGGTGCAACATTTCACCTTTCTTAAAAGGTCATCTATTATCACAATGTGGGATATTTAATAACAGGAATAAAATAAACGAAATGAAATAGAAACTGAATGAATCGGTTGGACTATATACACAGAACATATATTATAAACATTATATTTAAATTTACAATTCTCAGCGTCTCCTCTTCTTTCTGCGCATGTGTAGCTGTATCAGTATATATATATGTGTGTGTGTGTATGTGTTTGTTTGTGTGTGTGTTTGTGTGTGTGTGTGTGTAGTTTATAAACCCCAAGTTCATCGACAGAGTAGATGTTTCACAAATTATATATGTTTGTGTGTGTCTGCGTCCGTGTTTGAAGGCTGTTTAATACAGGGTGATTGAAAAATAACTCCCTATGTCATGTATCATGGACTCTTCCGTCTAACTATAATTTTTACAAGACGGGTGAGTCCATCATACATAAAATAGGGAGTTACTTTTCATTCACCCTGTAGTATTCGAAACAAAAGTAGCGGTGATGATGAAACAATGTGGAAAAGCTTATAAACGACGCGTTTCGCCGATGACTGTTGGGTTTGGCTTCCTTAGGTTAGAATGAAATACAAAACCGCGTGTAAGGTAAATGCATTATGTTTTTTTTTCTGGATATGAGTGGCAATAAATTAAATTACTTTGTCAGATTCGACGACCAGAAACCGGAAAAATTTTTTTTGTTTTTATATATATATATATATATATATATATATATATATATATAAATAAGTGCCATTTTAAAGCTTTTCCATTTTGACTCATCATTTACACACACACACACACACACACACACACACACACACACGCATATATATATATATATATATATATATATATATATTCGTGTGTGGTGCTGCAAAAGTAAATATACAGTAGTCAAATGGATACAATGAGTAAAATTAGTTTTTTTTTTTTAATACAAAACGACTTGTGCAAACGTTTTGTTTTTCATTACTGTACACTTACTTTGTATCCACACAAAAACACACATACACATATACATACATACATATATATATATATATATATATATATATATATATAATACATAATTACATATATATAATTACATATCTATATATATATATATATATATATATATATATATATATATATATAATTGCATATATATAATATATACACACACACACATATATATATGTAATTATGTGTGTATGGGTTTTAAGGAAAGGTGTGTAGCGATATAGTTGTAAATGTTCATCCGTACAAAAAAGACAAAAATTATAAGGTACAGTCAATTTTTCAGCGGTCGATTCAAATCATAAAACTTACACCATTGGCCGACGTTTATTTTCCCGCCTTTTCCACTGCACATGCGCAAAATATTATCTTGCGCCATTTTTGTTCCGAGCATTTGAATATCTGCCACAACTCTTTTTACAACAATGAGATTTTTTTTCTTCTTCTGTTTCTTTTCTCCTTTCATTCTTTTTTTTTTTAATTCATTTTTCCCATTGGTTATTTTATTTTGAGTGGAGGTGTTTAGAGTAGATAAAGTGGTTCGAGTGCAGGTTGGCAGCATTTTCCAAAAGAATATAAACAATAAAAAAAAAAAAATTGATAAAAGCAGCAGCAGCAGCAGCAGCAAGGAACGACGTTCACGATCAGTTAACGATGGCAGTATTATTTATTTGTGTTGACGATTTTGTTTTGAGATGTTTAAAAATTTTATCTAAAATAAAAAAACAAGAAAAAAACAAAAAAACGCCACAAATCATGTTGGAACGGGTATCTCCCTCGTTAAGACGTCATCCATGAAAAACAATTTCTCGTATTGTGGGGCGGGAGGGGGTTTGTGTCTCGTCCGGATTTATTTCTTAGTGACAAATAGAAAGCTCCAAATACTTTTTTTTTTTTTTTTATCGGCTCATATTATTGACCAAATCATTGATTCTCGTAAAAATGCACATATCTGTCCAGACGACCATTTTTTTTCCATTTGCTCGCTTTCCACCATTATTATTCAATATATTTTTTATGCGTTGACTGGGAAACGAAAATTTAGGAATACTTTTCACAATGGTTGCCTGTCCCCACCCCTCGAAGATAGGCGGCGAAAAAAAATAAAATATTATATATATATATATATATATATATATATATATATATATATATATATATATATATATAACAAAGAAAAACAGGATATTCTGAGTTTAATTTTGTCGACTGAGGTAAACAAAATATTCACAAAAATGGACGAATTTTGTTACTCAAAATTCAGTCGAGCTTAATTTAAGAACGGGCAGATTTTTTATTTACAGTCGAGCTATGATTTTCGGGGGTTGTAATTTTGCAGTCATGATTCTTCGCGACTTCGCAGTCTATAATTAAATGGGAGATTTTTTAAATTTATTTTTTAGCAAACTTGTATCTTCGTTCCTGCAAAAAAAAAAAATGCGGTGTCAAAAGGACGGTTTTTCCTTTGACATCGCTATTATTTTAACTACCTTCACTCCTCGGCAATTTTTATTGTTTTAAAAAGCGATTATTAGAACTGTAACCTAACAAATGATGAATGCATAACTTAAAGGTTAACGAGATAGTCGGGCTATCTATTACGACTGAATAGTGGCTTCGATCCTCACAAGGTACTCCATCGTTGTGGCCTTATGCCTAACGGAACTAAGCTTTTTTAAATAACAGCAAATTTAATAGTTAAGGGGAATGGAATGCGAAAGATCATGCAAAAAATGAACAATGCATATATATATATATATATATATATATATATTGTGTGTGTGTGTGTGTGTGTATGTGTATGTGGAGAAACTCATAATTTGAATTGTAGAAAATACAATAGATTTAAGTAGTATCACTAATTTTTTAAAAATTCTGTGTTAAAGTCGGATCACACCGACTTCATCTTAGTTCCGTGCAAAAATACGACCACACGAACTTCAAATTCAAGCATGCGCATTTATTAACCAATCAACGACGTTGTCTCAAGGCGTTTGAAAAAAGCAGACAACCATTCTTGTTTGTTAAAATAAAATTGAAGGATCGCTGCCAGAAAAAAAATTAACAATCTTTTCCCGCTGAAAAATCGAAATTAGAAATTAGGTAATATATTGATTAACTAATAATACTTCTGAGTTTAGTACGTATAACTTTTAACTTCCTATGATCCGATTTTTTCTTCTAAATAGCGCAACGTAAATTAATAGTATCCAGTCTTCAATATAATTTGACCAGCGATTGTAAGCAATACGGAATTCTCAAATTTTCTCATACTCAAATTAAATTATTGAGCAATTAATTCCTACTTGCAAATTATTTATTACTTTTAAAATATTTTCATAAAACTGTTTGCACAGTTTCATTATGAAAATATCCAAGCGAGATATATAAACAAAACCTAATTTTGGAAGCAGTAGAGAATAATATTACATCATATACAGAGAAAACATAACGTAAATTGTGGATGTTCGCATGATGAATTCATATATACCTTTCACCTTAAACTAAGACAATTCATTTCTTTTGTGTTTTAAAAAGAAAAAACAAACATTTTGCGTATGAACTTTGTTTTCGAGGAACTTTATAACTTATTTCATTCAACTTAAAGAAAACAAAAATTATTTTTATACACAATAAAATTATTTAAATTTGTAGATCTGTGTTTGAAGATTATTTCTTTTCTTCGCTTTTCACGCAATTTTTCCTCTCCCCTTCTCTCTCCTTTTGTATATATATATATATATATATATATATATATATATATATATACAATATATATATATATATATATATATATATATATATATATATATTATTGAACCGAAGAGGACCCTTCCTTCAAGTATGTCTGGGAAAATTCCCAATGAAGTCGATGAACATGGACATCGAGAGGTCATGGAAGACGCAAGGTTGGAGGAGGAAAGGAGAAACGCTGTTGGTTTGTTACCGAAGGATCTTGTCGATGGAAAGAAAACAACACGTCGACATCGGGGGGGAAGAGAGTCTTAACACGCATTCATTGCAATCGTGTCTTACTGTACAGTCAAAACAGATGCTGCACTTCCATCAGCTACTGAGGCATAACTCTTTGGGTGCATATCCAAGATCTCTCGAAACCGACATCTGAAACACACACACACACACACACACACACACACACACACACACACACACACACACACACACACACACACACACACACAAATATGTTGTTTTTGTCGAAAGACAGAGCTTGGATTTCCAGACAGGTCTTTTTCTGGGTGACGCCTCTATATGTGCATTTGTACGAGGTTGTGTGGTTTGGTCTGTTTGAATGTTTGTTGGGGCAGAGGACATGATTACCTGCTTATCTAATTATTTCTGTAAGTATAAGCATAAATTCAAAAGGTACATCTGCGAAACTTGGAAATTTGGAAGATAAATGCATTGAACTTTTTATCTATCTATCTATCTATCTATCTATCTATCTATCTATCTATCTCAGTCTGTTCTATTCATTGTCCCAGTTTGACAGCATTCATCTATCCATCTATCTCATCTATCTATCGTATCTATCTATCTATCTATCTCAGACTGTCTGTATCTATCTGTCCTTAGTCTATTGACAGCATCTATCCATCCATCCATCCATCTATCTATCATCCATCCATCCATCCATCCATCCATCCCAGTCCGTCCGCATCTATCCGTCTCCCAGTCTGACAGCATCCATCCATCATCCATCCATCCATCCATCCATCCATCCATCCATCCATCCATCTCAGACTGTTCGTATCCATCTGTCCCAGTTTGATCTGTCTATCATCCATCCATCCATCCATCCATCCATCCATCCATCCATCCATCCATCCATCCATCCATCCTCAGACTGTCTGCATCCATCCGTCCCCAGTTTGACTCATTCCATCCATCTATCCATTCCATCTATCCATCCATCCATCTATCCAT
Source organism: Acanthosepion pharaonis (assembly GCA_903632075.3). Classification (NCBI taxonomy): domain Eukaryota; kingdom Metazoa; phylum Mollusca; class Cephalopoda; order Sepiida; family Sepiidae; genus Acanthosepion; species Acanthosepion pharaonis. Next base: position 691,205 of record CAHIKZ030000138.1, read on the forward strand.
CCATCTCAGTCTGTCTGCATCCATCCGTCTCAGCTCTGATCTATTCATCTATCCATCTATCTATCTATCCATCCATCCATCTATCTATCTATCTATCTCAGACTGTCTGTATCTATCCGTCCCATTGACAGTATCCATCCATCCATCTATCTATCATCTCATCTATCTATCTATCTATCTATTCTCATCTATCTATCTATCTATCTATCTATCTCAGTCTGTCTGTATCTATCTGTCTATTTGACAGCATTCATCTATCTATCTATCTATCTATCTATCTATCTATCTATCTATCAGACTGTTCGTATCTATCTGTCTCAGTTTGACAGCATTCATTCATCTATCTATTCATCTATCTATTCATCTATCTATCTATCTATCTATATCAGACTGTTAATGTATCTATCTGTCTCAGCTTGACAGTATTCATCTATATATATCTATCCATCTATCTAATTCATCTATCTATCTATCTAGAAGGAAAATCTCAGTCTGTTCGTATCTATCTGTCTCAGTTTGAAAGCATCTATCTATCTATCTATCTATCTATCTATCTAAGAATTCCATTTATCTATCTATCTAAATCAGACTGTTCGAAAAAAATCTGAAAAGTTTGACAGCAATATTTAGAAAAAAAATCTATCTATTCATTCATCTATCTATCTATCTCAGTCTGTTCATTATCTATCTGTCTCAGTTTGATCTATTATCATTCCGAATTCATCTATCTATCTATCATCTATCTATTTATCTATCTATCTCAGACTGTTCGTATCATCTATTGCATCTTGAAAATCTATCTATTCATCTCATCCATTTATCTAGAATATCCATCTATCTATCTATCTATCTATCTATCTATCCCAGACTGTTCTACAGAATTATTTGTCCCAATTTGATCTAAAACATCTATTCATCTATTTATCCATCTCATCCAAAATTTAAGGATCTATCCATCTATCCATCTATCTGTTCGAAATCTTTATCTGTCCCAAATATCTATCTATCCATCCATCTCACATCTGAATGAGGGATCTATTCATCTATCCATCCAGCCATCTCAGATTGTTCGTATCCATCTACAGGTCCTTTTGATCTCAAAGACCATCCCATCTATCTATCTGTCTCCATTTTTCTATCCATCTAGGATCTCAAAGATCCATCCCAGTCTGTCTGATATCATATCTGCAAAAGTTTCTAAGGCATCAATCCATCCATCTATCCAAAAATACATCTATCTATCCATCTCAGACTAAAAAATATCTATCTGTCTTCTATCTGTTCAGCATCTAGTAT
>CAHIKZ030000138.1:695000-755000 GCA_903632075.3 Acanthosepion pharaonis
CTTTGTTATAACGTCCTCATTAATCCATTCTTTTTTAAAAATTAAAACGTTTCCCACTTTTCCCACAAGATTTTTTTTTTGTGAAGGGTTTCAAAAATGAATCGGATGAAACGTTAACAACATGGGGTATCAAAAAATGGTTTACTTCCTCGAGCAAAAGAATTTGGTCAATTCTCTGGTTAACTGAGAAGGAATATTCCTATAGTTTACAGAAATTAATATTCCTATAGTTTTCATTTTATGTGTCATAAATATGGCTATCAAGATATGAAATAGGGCCAAGGTATTTGTTGTCTGCTGAAGAATTCTTTCGTTCACTAATTTTTACGGTCTGTTCGTACTTAATCATGATAATGTTTGGTGATTTCTTCGGTTTAAAATTATAATTTTCGAAAAGAAAATCAAGTGAATTGTGAGATTGCTTCAGCTATAAATACAGACTTTTTGTAAACTATATTCCGTTATGTTCCTCTTCTTCTTGGGAAAGGTATGGATCCTTTGCTTAGCTATGGGTAAATAGCATGAGAGACTGGGTTCTATAGCCTTGGGTGGCAACCTGTCTAGGAGAAGGAAAACTCTTAATTCAAACCGGACTGGAGAGGGTTGGGGTCCGACGATATCTTGCCCAGGAAACATTTTTTTTTGCTGCAATTGTTCCTTTGTTGAAATCCCTAAAGGATTTGTAATCGCGATATATATATATATATATATATATATATATATATATATATATTACCACCGCATAAATACTAATAAGTATTACAAATTGGAGTTTCTACCATTTACATATGCGCCATCGCCAAAAACAAGCAAATAACCGGCTTTAAAATAATAACAAAACAGCATTAAAAAATTAAAAATGATAACAATTTTACCTACCATAGTCCTACACAGACCCCATCATAAGTATATACGTGTGTGCGAGAAAACATTATTCGGTGAACAAAATAGACGAACGGTCTGCGCGTTGACACTGCAACTGGCGACAGATATTCGCTACACAATCCAACATTGAATACAGCAACCAATTGCGTACGTATGTACGCAACGACACATGGATGCGCATATATGCCCAGTCCCACACTGTTCACATATGTTTATGATTGTGTGAGCTCCAATGAATAAGCTTGCGTCTATGTATGTCTACCTACGTCAATGAGTGAACTTGCGTGTATGTATGTTTGCGTAAATATGAGTGGCGTTCCGACGACAATTTTTACTCCCACTACCATAAAAACACCGATATACGCAATCACATATAAATCCAAGATTTAAAAATTAATCAGTTTGTTTGACGATCGCAAATAGCATGAAACCCAGGGTCATAAACTCACACCAATCCAACTAAATATATATATCTTATATATCTTATTATTTATATATATCGGCAATCTTATCTGATATATATATATATATATATATATATATATATATATATATATCAGATAAGATTGCCGATATATATAAAAGATAAGAATGCCGATAACTCCTTCTCCATTTCACGGACCAATCTGAATTGTTTTATAACCCTCACGCAGAACTTTTTCACTGCCAGTTCAAGAAAGGCATTTGACTCACTAACACATAAAAAAGAAAATGTCTCATATCGAGAATATTTAATATCGAAAAACATAAGATAATAATATGTAGAAATCTCCACGCTTTGCCTGATGAAGGTTGCAAAACCGGAAACACGTGTAGCAAAATTATGAAAAATAAAGCAAAATATATTTTTCTAAAAAATCCACATTACAACCAAAAACGTTTACGGTTTTTCTCTTCTATATATATATATATATATATATATATATATATATAATTTATGAAAAACTAGGTAATCCGTATGGGTAGACCCAAGGAGGATAAAATTCAGAGAGCTCGATGTAAATCCAGAGCAAATAATTTGAATAAAAGCAGACCACTTTAAGGTCCCATGTAATAAATTATTTCACTTTTCATTTTTTCGTTTCAACCTTTGGAAGTAAAGTCGATGATTCGCAGTCCTTTAAAAGGGCTGTGGTGAAATAATCTATTACATGGAACCTTAAAGTGGTCTGTTTTTTTTATATATATATATATATATATATATATATATATATATATATATATATATATATATATATATATATATATATATATCGCCTCAAGTGTTGACTTCTATGTTCACTTTTATATTTGTACACGCTCTATCTCTGATATTGAGCACTTTATTCCATAAATATAGCACACCTTAAGACTATATTTCTTTGTGGATATATATATATATATATATATATATATACATACTTGAGACAGCATAATGAAGTGAACATTTATAGTAAGAATTCTGAGTCTTTCCGTATTTTAATTCAACGTAAAGACCTAAATAACTCAGTCGAGTACAAGCCATAATACCTGCCCCATCTTTGTCGTTGTTATGAAAATGTTTCGCCGGTTGTGCCCTAGCCTTCACCAGAGGCTAACTTCCAGGAATTTAGAACCGAACCCTTTATTCAAATCATCATGGATATAGCGTTCTCGTTCGACTGCCCATGTCTGGGATATCTTGTCTTGTTCTTATTTTCAGTACTGCTCAGTTATTGCTCGACCTGTTTTAACAAAGTCTAAGTACATGCTGCCCAGCCCAGGGATTGAACTCACAATTCCTGTCACCGAATTCCCCAAACAACATTTGATCCGCTAGGCTCTTTTCTCACGAGATCCTAGCGAGCAATAACTGAGCAACACTAAATAAGAACGAAACGAGATATCCCGAGACATGAGCAGCGAAACGAGAACAGTCTACTCACATAGATTAAATAAAGCACCTGATAAAGGCCGGCGGGGGAGGGGAGCGCAGCATCCGTAACCTTATTGGTTGGCTGATTTTGTTTAGCGGCATATCAATACCTCTATGGGGTATTTAATTGCATAACTTCAACTATAGATAAAACGTATTGTTGGTACCTCTCTATAAATAGTTATAAAATGTATTGCTGGTATTTTTATACTTTCATAGTATTTCGTTTTTTTTGTGTGTTTGTGGGGGGGTACTATTTTCTATAACTGAGACCATAAAAGGTGCTACCATCCTTGGTCAGGATGGACTCGGGGACAACAGCAATTAGAATATCATTCCACACCCGTCAAAGCCTCCAATCACGCGATCAGAGGCCTTGCTGCTAGATGCAGTTTATCGTCAAACCCAGGAATCGTAATGTATTAAAAGTAACAAAGATGTGGCCAATAGTCGGCGTGCAATTAATGTAAATGGTACTAACTTCTCATTCCAGAAAGAGCAACAAAATGTTTTAAGTGGACTGAATTTCATCGGTTTAAAATTATAAATAAAATTAATTATTGGGGCAAAATATTATCAATTTCTCTGAGGATACGATCGAATGAAATCAACATCTATTGGAAAATTTACGATTTCAAATAATCTCACAAACAGCTGGTATAAAATTGATTTTAAAAAATGCATTTGCTAAAAATATAAATAGAAAATATTTTTGTTCTGTAACTGCATAAAAGTCATTATTTCTTCCCCAATCGTGTTGACTTGGGCCAAATTAAAATTAAAGAAAGAAAAAGATTACTGAAGTAGATTTTAAAGTTGAATAATTTATTTTTTATCAAGGAGAAGAATTTGATATAGAATTATTTTTGTTTTTTTTTTCAACGGAGATTACATATGTATAAAAAATATGACAGTTATTTTGCTATGAATTTCTAAATATTTATTTGCAATAGTCTAGACTACGTTGTTGAGAGATGACAGTTAACCAACAGTTCAAAATATATATATATATATATATATATATATATATATATATATATATATATATATATATATATATATATATATATATATATGTTTACACACAATATACCCCACATATATTATCTATAAGTATAAATATTTTTATAAATCAATCTACACACACAGACACAGTATATATATATATATATATATATACATGTATATATATATGTGTGTGTGTATATATATATATATATATATATATATATATATATATATATATGCTTACACAAAATATACCCTATATATATTATCTATAAGTATAAATATTTTTCATAAATTAATCTACACACAGACACAGTAAATATATATATATATATATATATATATATATATATATATATATATATATATATATATATATATATATATATATATCCGGCGACGTTTCACTAAGTTTTACTTACTTTAACATACAGAATGTTTTCTTACATTTATTTAAATATTATCTGTTACTTCTTTACACGTGACACGTACCAATCAAAACATCAAACTGCATCTTGATAACTTTTACAAAGTTTAGCGTTGAGAATATTTGCCACTCATATGTAAAAATTATCCGTTACTTCAATACACGTGACACGTATCTAGCCAATAAGAAATAGCCAAACACAACATTCCATTAAACTGCGTCTCTTTGATTTTAATCAATTTTTTAAATTAAGATCTGTTTCCTATTTGTTCCTTTTCCTATCATATCTATCTATCTATCTATCTATCTATCTATCTATCTATCTATCTATCTATCTATCTGTGTGTGTGTCTGTGCGTGTGGATGTGAAATTTGTTGTCAGCATTACGGTCACCAATGCCGAAAACGAAATCGGCGAGGTGAGATGAAATTTTGGACTCATCTGTGGCGTTCATTTTCATTCTTTTTCTGAAGGTATTAATCAAACAGTTATGCACTCAATACCAAGGTAAGGGTGGGGGGTATCTCTAGTCTTGACTGGCAGCAAATTTTAGGAGCCTGGGGAAGACAACAGGAATATTTTTCGTGTCACAACGAATAAATTAAGCTTACATTAAATCAGCTTACGGCGGAATCGGCGTGGCATAAATTGTATGAATAAAGGAAATTTTCCTTGAGTTTGGAATAGAAATTTATTTTAAATATCTCCCGTCCTTTGTTAAATAAATACCGAATCATAATAATTTTTTTTAATTAGAACCTCATAATGTTATGTTGTGGAGTAGCTGAACACCACCACAAGATGGACTGATCTAAAACTATTTAAACGGTACTCTTTCTTACTGAGTGAGATGAGTTAGCGATTAGAGATCGTCAAAGATCTGCAAGTCGATCTCTCTGCCTTCGAGCAGAGAGGAACCCAGACAAGCCTATTTTCCGGGCAGAGTCTCGTCTGGGGAGGTAGACAGCTGCTCGAACCCGTGTATGCGGGTCTACGGGGGATTTTTGCCAGCGCGTAAGCGCTTGGAAAACCCCACGTTAAACACCAGCCTTACCAGTGAGAAAATGAAAGTACTATCAACTGGCTTGGAAAGTCTCCTGATTTTAATCCAATCTGCAAGGAACAACTTCGTAGAATGGATATACGTAGTACTAACATGTGCACTGGGTCATGTTTCATTGGAAAAATACGAAAAAAAAGTAAATAATAACGGAATTATTCGTTTGGTTTCAATTAATTTGCACAAGGGTGTCTACTAAGCAGCAGGACAACTTGTCTCTTTTGTGGATGGTGCAACCGGCATTATTTGAGCGACGCCTCGGGGAAGCCCTGACATCATCAGAAGTGCGCTGATGGCAGATTAGTGTACAGTTTCAGTTTGTACATCAAGTGTCGATTTCTGGCTGAAAATCTTTGTTTATATTTACAAATGGCCGCAATATTCAAATATTCTTTTAGGCGCACACGAAGCTGTGGGGCTAGCAAATCACACGCACAAGAGGGATCCTACATATATATATATATATATATATATATATATATATATACATATATATATATATATATATATATATATATATATATATATATATATATATATATATACAAACTGATTTTAAAATATGGTTTCTTGGCTACACAGTTAATCAGTTAATTTTAAATCAGTTAATTTTAAATCAGTTAATTTTAACTCTTTTAAATCAGTTAATTTATCATATTTATGCTCTGTAAATTTATATTAAGCACTATTTTGTAAAAATAAAAATATCAATAAGAACACCGGATTATATGTCTTACTCATCTTTCTTTTATTATAATATATATATATATATATATAGAAAAATATTTATTATAATATATATATATATATAAGAAAATATACAGAAAAAACACACAAATCTTAATATGCAATTATGCTGTATTAATGTTAATATAATGTCAACGTCGGACGTTTCGGTCTATTTTAGACCATCATCAGGACATATTCATAAAACATAATTAACATTAGAACATATATATAATATATATATATAATATATATATATAATTGCATATTAAGATTTTTGTTTGTTTTTTCTGTATATTTTCTTCATACTGTCGGATCTATATCCATATATTTTATATATATATATATATATATATATATATATATATATATATATATATATATATATATATAAGATAATTTTATACAAGTTGTGTGTAAGCGTATATACATATGTATTTCGCCTCGTGGTTAACCGGCTTTTAAATACGTTTATTAAAAAAATCATCAAAATATTTTATGAAAATAAGTGTTATTCATTACAATCTAAATATGTGCTTCTCTATCAACACACACACAGACACACAGGTACATATATCTATCCACACTCAGCACCTGAAGATTGCGTTTGGCATGAGTCGTGCATACGGTGAAGGATATATATATATATATATATATATATATGTTTGTGCATAACTGCTGTAGTTGGATCTCCAGATGACAAGTTTTATTTCGTTCTGATCATAATTCATAATTTTCATGAAAACTTTTTAATTGTATAAATTCATGGTAGGTTTGCAATAAGTAGATCAGAAAGATTTTTTGTTTATTAATGTTTCTATCAGTTCATGGTATTTGAGATTGTAGGTGTACAATAAGTGGGCCACAAAGTTTTTGCTTTGTCCATCAATATTTCTATCAATTCATGGTATTTGAGATTGTAGATGTCCAATAGGTGGGTCAAAATTCTTTGTTTTGTTTATAAACGTTTCAATCAATTCGTGGTAGTTGCGATTGTAGGTGTACAATAAGTGGGTCATTTTTTTTCTTTTATCAACGTTTCTATTCATGGTTCTTGAGGTTTTAATTATAATAATAATCAGTCAAAAAGTTTTGACTTTATTTATCTGCGATTCTAGCAATTCGTAGGACATGAGAATGTATGTGTACAATAAGTGGGTCAAGAAGTTTTTTTGTTGTTATTTCTAGACAGTCCATTTATTTCTTAAAAATTATTATATATATGTGTGTGCGTTATTAACTAAACGTGTGTGTGCGTGTATGTATGTTGATGCAAAAGTTACCATGCCAATGTTCTGGGTAATACTAGGGTAATCTTAGAAGTGTCTTATAAGTTTTCACGGCACTTTATTGCCGGTGTACTTACTCACCTGGACTAATAGATCTATAAGCTTGAGCTAACAAAGATCTTAATCTTGGAAAATGGCTTTCTGATAAAATTATCATGATTTAAAACCTGTCCAACAGCCGTGTTTATTATTTTCATCTGGCAGATCACAACCACTTAGTTAGAATAACTATACATATATGAGTATATATATATATATATATATATATATATATATATATATATATATATTATTACGATAAGTGTTATATTGAGTGGGTACACGTGTTTAAGTGGACGTCTCTGTTTTTTCTTTTTAAACAGTGAAATTATTATCTACCGGCCTAGTGATTGAAAGTCTTATTAAAGAAACCGTGATTGCCGATAAGAATCTGGAGAATCTCGCTTTAGAGCAAGCGTGCTTCTGTTTTTAGCATTAAGCTGTTCGAATTATGCCGGTAAACACGTTTTCTTTAATAAGACTTTTGCTATCTAGGCCAGTAGATATTAATTCCACTGTTTAAAAATAGCAAGGATGTCTACTCACCTCATGTGTAGCCTTTAAATATAACTTTTATAGTAATAAGAAATAATGTCGGACTACTAAATACATTAATTACTTATATATATATATATATATATATATATATATATATATATGAAATGGATTAAATCCAACAAATATTTTTAGTATATTTCTGTTTATACGTTATTTTTATGGATACAACTTATTTAAATAAATGTTCTGTCTTTAATTAAAAGGTATTAATTTACATTCATTGAAATTTCGTAGAAAATATGCATTCGCCGACAGGATTCGAACCTGTATTCCTAAATGGAAATCGTCATTTGGCCCGATGTGCTGTTTAACCCTTCAGCCACAGAGAACTTGCCCTTCGCAAAGTTCAAATCGTCTGCTGATAAGCAGGCCTAATGACAGTTTCCGTATAGGATACAGGTTCGATTCTTGTCGGCGAACTCATATCTTCTACGAAATTTCTCGAGCATTCAGCACAGTAAATGTAATTAATACTGTTTAATTAAAAACAGAGTATTTACTCAAGTAAGTTGTATCCGTAAAAAATAACGTAAAAAAAATATATATATATATATATATATATATATATATATATATATATATATATATATATATATGAGAAGTCCATGGAAGACACCACACTCACACTCATCTATGTAGACATATCTATGTACATCATTCGTATTAATAATGTTAACAATAATAATATCTGTACATGTTGGGTTTATGGATTTTACAAGTACATAAATGTACTAGACGCGGTGGGTTTAGAATTCATGGCATTTTCAAGGTCATAGAGCATGGGGTGTGTACACAGCTTTATCCCAAACTTCAAGACAAGGCATGAACCAGGGATACCAGCTTTTATCAACTGAGCAAACATTTCATTACCTCGTCTCTCAGAGTAAATATATAAAATATATCTATATGCAAATATAAGCTCGTTAACCATTGGACCACTTTGAAATTTCCAATTCGAATTCCAGTCGAGTCATTATATTCCCTTACGAGCTAATACCCTTGGGGAAGGTACGGATACATCTCTTCTATCTACCTCCAGGCTATGGATAAAATAGCAGGGTAGACTGGGTCATAAAGCGTTGGTTGGCAACCTGTTTCGAAGAGGAAACCAATTTGAGAGGCTTGGGTTTTGTCAGGCTAAGTTGCGCAGGATTCGTTCGGATCGCCCTATCCTAAAGTGTGTATGTATGCGGCTGGGCACCGCTTGTGAATCCAAATTCCTACTACAACGCCTACTAATCATTTGCTCACCCAAATGAATACGTCCTCCGCTACGCTTGGTCGCCTTTCGTTTGGGATGCGGCAAATTCGTTTTATCGGAGCCAGATCAATCGTTTCCTGGTAACTTCCGCAATAAGTACAAGTAAGTATATTGTAAGGAACAGTTGTGATAGTTTATATATATATATATATATATATATATATATATATATATATATATATATATATATATATATATATATATATATATATATGATTCAGAATTATGAATTTTTGACCAGATTCAGTATTATGAATTTTGGTTCTGAGCATATCCATAATAGTTTTGGATGTGGTTATATTTATTTTTGATATTCTTAAGATTGGATAAATTCTTTTGGATAGTAGATCTTAAGGAGTTAGTAGCTAGTATTATATGTTTGGTTTTATCTATTTTTATCTTTGTCCATTTCTCAACGCTGGTATAAATGTCTTTGTGACAAACCTAATTTTTAAAATGAGTAGGAGAATGAGTATGGTTTATTTTCTTCATTAATTTCAATACTCTGACTCCTTTCTGGGACCCACCTGTCCAGCAAAAAAACACACACCAGATCACATTCTTATTTTAACTTTCCAAGCCATAGATAAAAACTATTTCCCAATTTGCTTTTGTCAACAAAAATATATTTGTTTACCTAAATTCTCAAACAAGAGACAAAACTGCTTTCCATCAGTAGCCGGTCACCGTCTCAATGAAAACACAAACCAGATCACCTTCTTGGCACAACATAATTGATTTTCATAACCTCAACCCGAAGAAAGAGGATTAATTCCTTGTTTTCATTTTTGTCAATGAAAATATGATCCTCAACTGCTTCTCTTTCTGTTAAGGATGTTTTCCTAATTTCTCCAGAAAGAAATAAACTTATTTCCCCAAATCTCTTTCTTTTTTCTTTTGTCCATATGCTAGACTCTCAATAAATAAGAAAATAAACTTTAGCAGAGAAGAAATCCAGACTGTCCCATTCTCACCAAGGAAAATGTCTATCTTATAACCTATATATTTCATTTGGGTTTAACCTTTTCTTTTCCTGCTTAGAATTAATGTCTAACCACCCCATTGTCTCAGTGTCACACCCTATATACCTGCTTCTGAATTATTATTATGAATATTTTCGGTTCTGATAATGTCCATAATAGTTTTGGATGTTTTCGATATTGTTAAGATTGGATAAATTGTTTTGGATAGTAGATGTTAGGGAGTTAGTAGGTAGTATTCTATGCCTGTTCTTATCTATTTTATTGTTATTGTTAATATCTTTTTTGTGGCTGTATATTTTGCATGCCTTTCTCTTAGCATTGTGAATGAAATAATGAGGATATTGGAGGTTATTGAAAGTGTTTTCTATATACATTTTTTTTCTTCAAGTGAGTATTGGGGCCTGCGGATTCTTAGTACTCGTAAATATAATCCTATAATTATTCCAGATTTTATCCTGTTGCAGTGGTGGGAATAAAAATTGATAAGGTCATTCTTGTTGGTAGACATTCCATAAACTTAATAAAAGAATTGTTATTAATTCTATGTAGCATGGTTTCTAGTAAGGGTAAAATATTAGATTCAAAGGATGCTAAGTAGTTAGTAGGTATGTCAGGCTAAGTTGCGCAGGATTCGTTCGGATCGCCCTATCCTAAAGGGTAGTTATATGTCTGTTTTTCATCTAGTTTATTGTTATAAATTTCATTTATTTTTTTTTGTAGTTGTATATAATGTATGCCTTTCTCTTAACATTGTGGATGAAGTAATGTGAATATTGATTTTTCTAAAGTGTTTTCTACGTATATTTATTTTCATGTAAGTATTGAAGGCTTCAGATTCTTAGTGCTCAATCCTATACAATCCTATAATTATTCCAGATTTTATTCTGTTTCAGTGGTGAGAATAGAAATTAATAAGGTTATCCTTGTTGTTATATTTTCAGTAAACCGCCAACTGAAGGTCATTATTAGTTCTATGTAGCATGATACCTTGGTAGGGCAAAGTATTTCAGATTCAAAGGTAAAATCTATTGTGAGTTCGGCATTATTAAATTTGTTAACAAGATTGAGTAAAACGATGTTATGTGGCCAACCTCCAATATCTTCGTTATAGACTTAATTATAACAAAGAGTTAGAAGATTGTGTTGCGTCAATATTTCAAAAGGTGAAGGCTATATTAAATTAAGATTAAAATCATACCTCAGTCTTTTACGCTGATGGGGAATTTGAAAATATTTCAATATTTACTCTGCTTGTGTAGTACTATACAAAGTCAAATTGGGGAGAAATTGGAGTAGAAAGATTGTATAGCGCCAATATTCTTATTGGATAGGGGCGTCTTCCTTAAAAATCAACTATCAACGCCAACGGGAAGTACGTAGTTATCTATTCCACTAAGCGGTCCCAAAAGATCGCAATGGATTTGTTCGTTACTAAAACCAAATGTAGCACACCCCATGCCCTTGTGTCCTAAGTTTCGAGTGTTGTTGCGAAGGTAAAATAAACTTAGAACTGGATTTTTTTTATTTTTACAATGGTTTTCCGGCGAGCACCATGTACTGTTGGATAAATCTCTAAAAGACTCTTGGGAAGGTTTTGTGGAGGCCAGTGTAAAGTTTCGAATTTTTCCCAGAGTTTCGAAAAAAGACGGAAATGGGTTCGATTCTGAGAACAGTGTAGGAGCAAAGGTTAGGGTTGATAAAAAGGATATAAACATTAATTAATCGATAAAAACACTCGCAGAAATCACAATTACAAACCGATAGATCGATATAAGGAAGAAATTAGAATCATAATAAAGTTCATGGCAATTATTGAAGACAACAAAAACATCCGGGTATCTCAGTTCACTCCAAAGAAAGAACGAAAAAATAATTGAAGAAGAATAAAGAAAGAAAGAAGGAAAGAGAACTTAAAGGAAAGAAAGCAAATGTGAAGTAAAGACGAAAGAAAGAAGGAAGAAAGAGAGACAAAAGAAAGAAAGGAAAAAGAGAGGCAAAAGAAAGAAAGAAAGAAAGAAGAAAGAGAGATAGGAAAGTAAAAGGAAGAATAATGTAATCAGAAGAAAGACAGATTAAAGAAACAAGGAAAGAAAATTTAAAGAAGGAAAAGGAAGAAAAGAAGAGAGAAGGAAGAAAAGTAAAAAAAAGAAGGAAAAAGAAAGTAAGGGAGAAGAAAGCAAGCAAAAAAGAAAGAAAGAAAGAAAGAGGAAAAAGAAAGATGAAAAGAAGATGAAAGAATGAAAACGAAAAAGGAAGAAAAAGAAAAAGGAAGAAAAATTAAAAAGAAGAAAAAGGGTAAAAAAGAGAGAAGAGAGAAAACGTGGAGAAGGAAGAAGGAAGAAAGAAGCCAAATAGGAAAAAAAAAACTGCAAAGAAAGGAAAAGAGAAGAAAAATGGTGAAAGCAAAAGGAAGAAAAAGTAAAGAAAGAAGCGAAAAAAGAAGGTAAAAAAGAAGGAAAAATAAAAAATAAATATTGAAAAAGAAAGAAAGAAAAAACGTAACCAAAAGAAAGAGAAGCTATAGAAAAAAAGAATGACAGAAAGAAAAATGGAATAAATTGTGAAAAAGGAAGAAAAGAAAAAAGAAATTCGTGTTCACACTCATTCTTAAAAAAATTATCCTTTATGAATATATATATATATAATTTTTTTAATATTTGCTCAAAGTCGAGATTCGTTCAATTATTAAAGCATTGAATAAGGGACTGTGATATATATATATATATATATATATATATATATATATATATATATATATATATATATTTTTTTTTTTTTTTTCATAGAAGGTGGGTGATATGACCCCCAAGAGGAAGGTCGATCCGATTTGAAAAAACCCTAAATGATGAGAAAAGCGAAAACTGTAATTAGTTAAACAATTGCTTGTTTGCTTCTATAACCCAGACATCGTCCAAATTGCTATTTTGAAACGGAGTTCCTCATTTTAAAGAAAAAGAAAAATGACATGACCGTGTCTCATGTATGTGTCGACATTGGGTTACATGGCGTCAGCAGATGGTAAGTATCCCTGATTCGTCCGGAAACTACTTCCGGTAACAATTCTTTGTGTCCGGTTCGTGATGCGACCGAACGCAGAAAGGATTCTATTTCGTGCTGATGACCCTTTCTATTTACCCCACACTTGCAGACTAAGTGTTAAGAGCCCTTTACTTCCTGGCAGTAGTTCTTAACTCGTTAGATTTTACAGTCCCAGATCATTTGCTTTCAGAATAAAACTATCGCTGTAAGAATTAGATATTCGACAATGTTTAACCTTCTTACACCCACCCCCAAAAAGACCCCCCCCCAAAAAAAAACCGTGTGTCGGAAGGATGAGTATTTTCATAATGCCCTTATCTTTTTTATAAACTTTTTACACCCTCAGTAATGTTTTTTTTTTCAAGCAATAATTTAAATTTTGACAAAACGCAAACATGAATATGAATTTCTACATTTTCTTGAGAATTTGCAACAAAGATTATTAAACATTATTAGATTGCTTATTTAATCTGTCGGCAGATTTTGTAGAGATTTTTTTAAAAATTAGCAAAATAAAAAAAAAAAAGGGAAAAAGAAAAAAAAGAAAAAAAAAGAAGAATAGGAAAGATTGGTAATCTATAATTGCTACAGTTTCAGGTCTTGGATTAGTCATCCTTGAACCAAGATTACGATTATAAAAAAAATGGTAAATTTAAAACAGGAAACAATGTGAGAGAAAAATTAATCTGAGGAGATAATTCAATGATTCCCAAAGCGAGGGAATGGTAATATTTTGGTGGAGCATGCGTAGGATGTGCACCCTTCGGGTTAACAAAATAAGGCGACAATTCGGCTTAACAAATTAAGGGGGCAATTCGAGAATGAGTTATTAACAGTGAATTGTTTTCTCGTGAGCTCAAGTTTCATTTTTCATTATTATTTCATGATTAAAATGATCAAAGGATATTACAGAATAACATTTCATTCAAATATTTTATATTTCTGCTTTTCAGTTCTCTATTATATGTTTTGAAACTATATATATATTTAACTTCATCTTTGTTTTTAAAAACAAATTTCTCTTTCGTGGACGCCATGTTCTTTGAAGGTTTGTTTAGAGACCAAGTTAATGGCCTTTTAAGCATCCTTCACGTGAATTGCAGTAAAATATTTAATATGCAAGAATTAAATATTACAGAGGGTGGGGGTGGGGGGATTTAGCAACAGAATTTTAGAAAAACCAAAGTGGGGCATGACGCAAATCGGTTGGAATCCACTAGATTTGATGCTGATATTTTTATTTCAATTTTTAAACTGTATATTCATTATCGTCTACCAGTCTGAATATTCAAGAATCTGTAAATACATATTAGACGTACCAGACGAAGTGATATATATATATATATATATATATATATATATAATATATATATATATATATATATATATATATATAATATATAATATATATATATATATATATATATATATATATATATATATATATATATATATATATATATATATATAATATATAATATATATATATATATATATATATATATACATGCACGTTTCATTAAATAATATAGACAAGTGTTGTCTATTTATTTTATGTAAAATTTTTTCGTAACGTCTGATAAGTTTAATAACATTATCGTTGAACGAAGAAAGAAATTCACAATATTGATCCATATTTTTTAATACAATCTAAGCTTTCGGCTTACATAAGCCATTATCAAAGATGTCAATTACAACATATTAAACAATATACGGACAAGACAGTGATGCCAGTTGGTCCGAGGTAGTTATATCCTGTGGTTTATCGTAAATGTCCTGTTTGTTGCTGTTAAGGTTGTTCAATTTTTCTTTTGCTATTTCAATTTGCCTTTTCCCAAGGCTACATTTGTAATTCCAAGTATTGATAGTATTGTGGGCTGCTGGGTCATGTAATTTAAATATATATATATATATATATATATATATATATAGACAAGTAAAAGGAGAACATATGAAGTATAATTCCACTGTACATAATATTTAATTTAAAAGAGGGCTCAATACAGAGTAGAACTAAATATAAATATTATTTATTTTAGGATATTAAAACACGTTAAAAATCGTTACATAATGCCAATTCTGTTTGAAATTAAATTTTTCTCTTTCATTGAGGCCATGGTCTTTGGAAGCTTGTTCAGAGATCAGGTTAATGGTTTTTTAAGCTTCCTTCACGTGAATTGGAGTAAAATTTTGAATAAGTAAGAATTAAATATTACGGTTGGAGGGGGGGGGTGTTGTCACCATAAATTTAAAAATAACAAAATGGAACTTGAGTCCAAATCGTTTGGGAACCACTGAGGCAATCTATTATGTCTGTAAAATCCTATGTTTATTCAAATTTTCTTGTTTTATACTTCATGGATATCTTTTATAAAATTATGAGTATAAATATTGTTTTCATAATTATTTATAAAATGGCTAATAATAAATCTTGCATTGTAAATGGTTTACATATTTTGATAACTTTGTAACATTTATAAAATTTTTGAAAAAAAAAAATATTTCTTTTCAAATGTATTTCTTCTTTGTATAATGGCAAATAATAAATCCTTATAAAGTTTAATAATAAATATCGCATTGTAGTTGGTTCACAAATTTTTATAAACTTGTAAATAAACATTGCTGAGGGAGTCAAATGTCTATACAGTAATTGTGATATCAATGGTAATTGTGGAGAGCTATGATTGCCCGCGTTCTGATGAGACACGCCACATAGAAGAAGAATTAAAAAAAATTGACCTTCGTGCCAAAAAAAAAAAAAAAAATTAACCTTTGTGCCAAAAAATAAAAAAAAATTTAACCTTCGTTCCCACCCCAAATTTAACCTTCGTGCCAAAAAAAAAAAAAAAAAAAAAAAATTTAACCTTCGTGCCAAAAAAAGGTGACCTCTGTTACTGTATACAGTTTTCACTCCCTCGGCAATGTTTATTATTTTATTAGAATTTTGATAAAACCCAATCATATGAAAGTGGATTTATACGTTTTCTTTATTCTTGAGACATGACAACAAAATTATTAAACACTATTTATTTATTAGATTTCTTATTTACAAGAATAATTTTATATTTACAAGATAATAAAAATATGTGAACCAACTATAATAAAATATTTTTCATTTTCTGTTTTCTAAAGAAATAAATACGAAATTAATATTTTATTCATAAGTTTATACTAAAATGGTAAATTAAAACAAAAAGCATTCTGAGATATAAATAATAATAGAAATTGTTTTTTTATATATATATATATATATATATATATATATATATATATATATATATATATATATATATTTACGGTGTCTGTGTGTAGATTAATTTATGAAAAATATTTATACTTATAGATAATATATAGGTATATTTTTATATATATATATATATATATATATATATATATATATATATACACACACACTCAAATATATATATACATGTATATATATATATATATATATATATATATATATATATATATATATATATATATACTGTGTCTGTGTGTAGATTGATTTATAAAAAATATTTATACTTATAGATAATATATGTAGGGGTATATTGTGTGGAATATATATATATATATATATATATATATATATATATAGTATTTTGAACTGTTGGTTAACTGTCATCTCTCAGCAACGTAGTCTAGACTATTGCAAATAAATATTTAGAAATTCATAGCAAAATACCTGTCATATTTTTTATACATATATATATATATATAAATTTATTATATATATATATATATATATATATATATATATATATATATATATAACCTGAACAAAATAAACTACGAAAATTTCCACAAATATTTTTAAATGCCTATAATTAATAACAGAAGCCAATGGTTTATACCAAGAGCTTCCCATACTTAATACTTCTCGTTTTCACTCTCGCGTGGTCATGTGTGACGTCATGAGCTGCGAAGCGATTTTTGCCTCCGCGTCTCGTATACACGAGTTAGTCGTTGCTTTGAAATTTTTCATGCAACAAAAACAGACTGTCATTATTGTTTGATATATTGAAAAGTTATTGTCATCTTTGATAATGGCTTTACGTAAGCCGAAAGCTTAGATAGGATTAAAACATGTATCAATATGGTGATTTCCTTTCGTCTTTCAATGATAATGTTATAAAGCTTATCAGACAATATGAAAGGAACTTACTTAAAATAGATAGACAAAACTTGTCTATATTATTTAATGAAACATCAATGAAAAAATGCTGCCTAATATACACAATATATATATATATATATATATATATATATATATATGTGTGTGTGTGTGTGTGTGTGTGTGTGTGTATCTAGTTGGAAAATGTCTGACGGTATTAAAAACAATTCCCATTAAGAACAAACATTCCTACGATTATGTCCAGAAAAATATTTTATATTTTTTTCATATTTTCTTGCTCTATAGTTCATTGATTTTTTTAAAAAATAAAATTATGAATAAAATTTCTTTTCCTAGTTATTTATAAAAAATACTATTTATAAGGTTGAAATTTTGTATAATTTTTGAATAAAAAGATTTCTTTTCAAATTTATTTCTTTATGAAATGCTAAATAATAAATCTTTATGAAAGGTAAACAATAAATGTTGCATTGTACAAGGTGATATGAACGCAAGTTTTAATGTTCTTTCAAATTGACCAATCAGGTCATGACACGTTATCAAAATATGCAAACCAATTATAATGCAAGATTTATAATTTCAAAACATTAAATAGATGGAGTTTGTTTAACCAATTATTCTCTATAAAATGTGTCAAAGCTTAGTTTAGACTGTCGATTGGAGCTTGTGAGGCTATATTATACTAATCATGAAAGTGCAGTAGCAACAATGGGAGCTCATAAAACAAGTGGTAATAAAAACAGGGTCCTTTTGCTCTATCAACAATTACTCGTTTGGTAGAAATTTTGAAATCACAAAGACACTGCGTGATATTCCTTCAAATGAGGGACATTCCTTAGAAGTTGAGCGCACACATCAAGTTATGGATTGTCTGTCAATAATTTGATCAAATGTGCAACCTTGGTTATAAAACAAAATGGAGGAACAATTTGTTATAATTTCATAGAAATTTGTTTCAAAATATATATTGTTTTCACAATTGCTTACTTTGCATGATAATGCTTTTAAAGCTTGCCATCATTTATTTTCACCCTGTACTTGTTTCACATATTTTTATAATCTTGTAAAAAAAACATTACTGAGGGAATCAAAAGTCTATACAGTAATGGCTGCGTCAAGGAAAAAACCGTCCTTTTGACACACTGTTTGTGAGCGGGCAAAAAGATTGGACATTGTCAAATATTTTTTTGTGAGAAGTTGGAAGGAGAAGTGAATAATAGATAATAAAGTTTTTAATATCAAGACTGGATTATATCTTTCCTCCGAGGAGTGAATAATTAGATAGATAGGTATAGATATCTTATGAAGGACAGAGAACAGACAGAGGTAAGTTGGCTAATCCTAATCTCCCAAGCGAGGAAGACAGGCCTTAAAAATGTTCAATAATCTAAATCATAGCCTGCATCTGTAATCGAACGCCGACAGTTGGCAATGCTTCTAAATCGCTACTATTTCAAGTATGAAACAAGTTCAATGCATTTAATACAATAATATTTACTAAGCTTAGCGCAGTTTGGCAGATGGCTACATGAGGTATAGGAAGATTATGTTCCGTCAAACTTCGATATATATATATATATTATTAAATATAACATGAAATTATTGCCTATTATTTTATTTTGATAATGAGTTGTTCTAAACTTCGTATGGTTGCTTTTGGGTGAAAGTAAAAGTAAAAAATTGTGCAATATTTATTATAAGTTATTTAGAATAGCAATGACAAATGTTTTTTTTTTTTATAATAGAACAAATAATAAATAAATAATAAAACAGATTGTAATACTAATGAAACCTTATTCTAAGTACTTAATAATCGTGCTTTGTAAAACTCCAAAATTTAATAATAAAAAAAAATGAACCTTAAATTTGTTCTTCTTATTATTTCCTTTCTAGTAATTTTTTATTTTGTAAATAATCATGCTTTTTTAAAATTTCGCACAATGCGCATTAATCCAGAAAACTAAGCTTCGGTGAAAGGGCATGTAAACAACGCCAGTAATGGCTATCGTGCTGTAGCCGCAACGCGAATGAGTCCGAAACGTTATTGCCGATAACTCCAAAACGGCAGATTTTAGCAAAATGTCATTATTATTTTCGACTTAAGTATGAAAATTTACACCTAAATGTAACTATTCGGGAAACTTTTATTAGAAACTGAGCACAGAGCTTAAACTGCAAATTACCCATCTATATATATATATATATATATATATATATATATATATATATATATATTTTTAAATAAAAAGAGACCACTTTAAGGTTCCATGTACTAAATTATTTCGCCACAGCCCTTTTAAAAGGACTTCGGATCATCAGACTTTACTTCCAAACAAAAAATGAAAAGAAAATTTACACATTTTTGACGGGCCGTATTGAACATATGTAAATTAACGAAGTGAGGAAGTGAGGGGGGAGAGAGAGAAGACATGAGTGAGTTAGCAGATATTGACACATTTAAACGGTTAACTTAACGGAATTTATATATTGATATCGAAGGGGTAGAGAAGAAAAAACCCATAGAGAGAAAAAGAGAGAAGGAAGTTAAGAGAGAAGAGAAGATGTCACTAATTTTCTTTGTAAAAAAAGCTAGAAACAGACGCAGTTATTTTGCTTTACTTTGAAAGTGTTATTTTGGGAGGTTCATAAAGATTATTTAAATTATTTGCTCTGAATTTACATTGAGCTCTCTGGATTTTATCTTCCTTAGGTTTACCCATACGGATTACCTAGTTTTGTATAAACAAACAAACTATATATATATATATATATATATATAGAGAGAGAGAGAGAGAGAGAGGCGGCATATAAATATAAATTTATAAGTATATAAATTAAAGAATATCAAACACTTAAAATCCCAATAATAAAACAGTAATAATTTTCATTTTTAATCCCAGTAATAATTTTTCTTTTATGCGAGCGCTAAAAACAGCAGCTCTCAATCTCCAAGGCCCACAAACAAATCCAATCTTCAAAACTTACCAGGATTTGTTTGAAGGGCTTGAAGATTGAGAGTTGCTGTTTTTAGAGCTCACATGAAATAAAAATTATTACCTATGGATTTAAGTGTTTGATATTCTTTAATTAATAATAATTTTTTTCTCTGACCTTTGACATAGAGATCCCCCCTGATCTATATATCCTCCTGAAATTCCATACGGATTACCATATTGTATCATTACTATATATATATATATATATATATATATATATATATATATATATATATATGTTTTTGTTTGTATATATATATATATATATATATATATATATATATATATATATATATATATATATATATATATATATATATATATATATGTTTTTGTGTTTGTGTCTGTGTCTATCACTGGGCGTGTTTCAAAAAATAAATACGCTAAAATCCACTTTCATCCCTACCGACGGCTTAATGGTTAGAATCTCCGACTGACACCAATTCAGTCGGGTTTCGATCCTAGAGGCAACCGGATGTCTAGCCACACTGATGAGCTGTGAAATACACGTATATATATATATATATATATATATATATATATATATATATATATACTTGTATATATGTCAAATCGGTAGCCGAGGGAAATAAAAAAAGAAAGAACTAAGAACAGGGCGAAATAAATTGTCCAGTTCATTAAGTCTTTATTCCAAAGAAAAAAAAAACAAGCTAGTAGTAAGACTAAAACGTAGAGTGCTCAATACTCTAAGTAGAGCGGGTATACTAAAATAGATCCGTTTAGGTGAAACTTAAGTAAGTTTTCCTGGCTCTAGGATTTATATATATATATGTTTTCTTTCGAGTTTGAGTGACCATCACGATCACCAGACTTTTTACTTTTAAGGTGTACTGAAAGATCTTGTTTACATGATCGAATTGAAAACAATTCTTGAATTAAAACAAAGAATTTCTGATGAATTTTCTGAAATTTAATGTACAAATATGTAAATGGTTTGCAGAAATCTTGTTGATAATGTTCAGTGCTGTACTGAACATAGAGGGGAAATTTTGAACATGTTAAATAGTTTGTTATGATAAATCATATTGTTTTGATATGACAATACTTATAAATTTTCGTTAATTACTGTAAGTTTTTTTTGTTCAATTGTTGTGGAGTGCTTTCACAGTGGAGGCTTGTATTTGTACTAAGTCGGCCCTAAAATAGGTTCGATGTACAAAACGTTAGGAACTTGATATAATAGGTATTACGCAGAGTAATCTAGTTGTGGTTGCTGATACTTTCGTATTCGACTAACTGTCGTCCGACATCGACTGATTCACCGACTCACTTCCCGACTGACTCGTTACTCTTACTACTTATTATAGGTGGGAGAGTCTATTAACTATAGAATAGGTGTGTTCCACCATAATATCAATAAAGGCTAATAAATTAAAAAGGGGGTTATTTTTGCCACGCCCTTTATACAGAGTCTGCCAATAAGATGTATTCACACTTTAGGAAGTGAAAATCTTGTCTTTCGTACTTTTATCAAATAACTGTTTATTGTAGTATTTTCTCGACATATGGCATTACCGTCATGGCTATAGCATCAACACGTTCTATATTGGTGGCCCTAAGACAAGAAATTGAAAATGCATGTGTAGCAATCCCACTAGACACTTTGGTCAACGTTGCCGAAGCAGTAGTTTTCTGTGCTAATAAATGTCTGGCAGCTAAAGTCCACCATTTTGAGCATCTCTTGTGATAGTTGAGTCCAAGGTAACGTGTGTTAATCTTGTGATCTCTGAATAAATTTAGTATTAAAATATCGATACAAGTCTTTCCTTTCCGGAAGTATGTATATATTTGGGGGGCGGACTATCTCCCTCCTCTCTCTCTCTCTCTCTCTCTCTATATATATATATATATATATATATATATATATATATATATATATACAAATATAGATAACTATACTCGTTTCTTGAAAAACCTCGAATTTTTGATTTGCCAATAATCAAATCAATCTCGAAGGGAAAAAAGGTTTTAAAAAAGAAAAAGCTACAAACATGAAAGTCTGTCGAAAAAAAAATCGCACAGATACAGGTTTGAAGCCCAAAGAAAAAAACCCGACAAGAGTAAGCAACTAATCAACAAAAGAACTCAATACAACGGTGAATTTCCCTGACGATCCGTTTAGGTGAAAGCCAGGTAGGTTTGTTTGGCTCACTAGATCTATCTATCTATCTATCTATCTATCTATATATATATATATATATATATATATATATATATATATATATATATATATATATTTTTGTGTGTTGATATAATAGGAAAGAACTGTTAGATTGATGATCCGAAGTTCTTTAGTCCATAGTAATTTCTGTGTCGCGATGGAATCATATCTTTTTTTAAAAATAATTATATATATATATATATATATATATATTATACAAGTATAGGATTGGTGTATACGGGATAAATTCCAATAACCAACAATTACTATTCTTAAAAGACTGCTCAATACAGAGTAGAGCAAATATAATTATTCATTCGAAAATCATAACATATATATGTTATAAAATCACTACAAAAATAGCCATTTTGTTTCAACACTTCTGGTGTCTTATCAAGTGATTGTGTTGAATGTAGAATAAAGGGTTTTAAAAGGTTCAAATCAATCAAACATCCCTCGCTAAGGTGAAACGCTGTTACATAAGCTGGAATGACCAATCAAAATACAAGTATATAAGAATTCAAAAAACTTGACAAAGAACTTTGGTTATAATAATTATTTAATTCTTTAATGTCGGGGTCAATGTTGGACTAAAATAGAATTCATTCTAACTAATAAATATTAAATTACCTATAAAATTCAAAATTACCAATTATAAATTATAAAATTAATCTATATTAAGCTTAAAATTATAAAATTATTTAAAGAAAAAAATTCGAATGAATTATATATATATCTATATATATGTGTGTGTGTGTGTATTTGTGTAGCAAAGTTTCTTTTATACATGTTTCATCGAATGTGACGAATAAGGAATATCTTATGAGTTTTTTATTATTTTTTTTCTAGTGTCCGTACAGTTTTTTTTATGTCGAGTAAGAGACTGTACTGTAGAAACTGTCCGTAATGATTACTGTATCAAGCGCTTTCGGTCAATCCATTAGCCATTTCCAAGGAGTTCGTTGTTAGTGTATTTTCCGTGCTTGTGTTCTAACGTGTATTGTGTAGAATTAGAGCACTTATAAAATGTTCCTTGATTCATTCAATCACCCCCACAATATATATATATATATATATATATATATATATATATATATATATATATATATATATATATATATATGTATTAAGATGAAGAACAAATAGGAAACGTTGATCAATCTAAATCTGAGAATGAGATATGGAGTAAAAGAAGAAAGGAATTCGGGTATATTTATTTTTGTGTTGTTTGATTTTTCATTGGCTAATCCTATTTGACCGGCATTCGACTCTTTAAACCTACGTTTCGAATGGGCGGGAAACGTGATTGGCTAATGAATATCAAACAAGACAAAAGTAAAAATACCAGAATTTCTTTCTCCTTTTTCTTCATATCTCATTCTCTGATGAAGCTTTAATAAAAGTGAAACATGTTAAATTGATAAAAGCTTCCTATTTGTGACTGATCTTATCTTATCTCTGTCGGATTTCTATCCATATTTGATCTGAAGTTGATATCAAATCTACAAATCTATCTATCTATCTATCTATCTATCTATCTATGGTAGGTTTCAGTAGGAATGGTAATGAAATTAAGGTATATTATAGGAATGAAAGAGGAGGTGGTAGCAAATTAAGATTATGAGGATAAGGAGGATAGATAATGATTGACTCTTGACATGAAGAGGTTAAGATTGTAGTGTAAAGGGTTACTGCTAAAATGGTTATGATGAATGAGGTGTGTGATAGGAATGAAAGAGGAGGTGGTAGGAAATAAAGATTATGAGGATAAGGAGGATAGATAACGATTGACGCTTGACTTGAAGAGGTTAAGATTGTAGTATACAGGGAAGCAACAACGCGGGAGCTTATTCTGGCATTTCTTGGGAGTATTCTTTTTACATTTGAAACACGGAGGAAATGAGAGTGATTCGACTCCGTGGAAGCAGAGTGAAAAATAGGCTTCCCTCTACACAAGACTAGCTATGCACTTATGTATGTATGTATGTATGTATGTATGTATGTATGATGGGTTTCTTGAAGAGACAAAAATAATTTGTTACATTTTTAGTTTATTTACTTACACAGAAGAGAACATATGCAAGAATCCAATAAATATAGACACTGTGCAAAGCCCCCCTTTCAACTACATTTCTGGCCATTATCAAGAATGGCGAATAGCCTCTGACCATCTTTCACATTTTGCAAAATACAGTCAATTTCTATGTTTATCGCTTCGATATTGTGATGGGGTCACGAAGACGAAATGGGTGTAAAATTATTGGTTTCCAGGATACACACCCGCAAGTACATTTAATTTTTATAACGAATAAATGGAATCTTCAACATACACATATAGGAAAATAATTACAGTGTCCATATTACTGACAGTAGACACGGAATGTGTATTTCTTAATAATTACAATGTCCATATTACCGGCAGTAGAAACTAAATATATATTTCTTAATAATTACAGTATTCATATTACTGTCAGTAGACACGAAATGTGTATTTCTTAATAATTACAGTATTCCTATTACTGGCAGTAGACACCAAATGTGTATTTCTTAATAATTACAGTATTCATATTACTGGCAGTAGACACGAAATGTGTATTTCTTAATAATTACAATGTCCATATTACTGGCAGTAGACACGAAATGTGTATTTCTTAATAATTACAGTGTTCATATTACTGGCAGTAGACACCAAATGTGTATTTCTTAATAATTACAGTGTCCATATTACTGGCAGTAGACACGAAATGTGTATTTCTTAATAGTTAAAGTATTCATATTACTGGCAGTAGACACGAAATGTGTATTTCTTAATAATTACAGTGTTCATGTTACTGGCAGTAGACACGAAATGTGTATTTCTTAATAATTACAAATTCCATATTACTGGCAGTAGACACGAAATGTGTATTTCTTAATAATTACAGTGTTCATATTACTGGCAGTAGACACCAAATGTGTATTTCTTAATAATTATAATGTCCATATTACTGGCAGTAGACACGAAATGTGTATTTCTTAATAATTACAGTATTCATATTACTGGCAGTAGACACGAAATGTGTATTTCTTAATAATTACAGTGTTCATATTACTGGCAGTAGACACCAAATGTGTATTTCTTAATAATTACAGTGTTCATATTACTGGCAGTAGACACGAAATGTGTATTTCTTAATAGTTAAAGTATTCATATTACTGGCAGTAGACACCAAATGTGTATTTCTTAATAATTACAGTATTCATATTACTGGCAGTAGACACCAAATGTGTATTTCTTAATAATTACAAATTCCATATTACTGGCAGTAGACACGAAATGTGTATTTCTTAATAATTACAGTATTCATATTACTGGCAGTAGACACGAAATGTGTATTTATTAATAATTACAGTATTCATATTACTGGCAGTAGACACGAAATGTGTATTTCTTAATAATTACAGTGTTCATATTACTGGCAGTAGACACCAAATGTGTATTTCTTAATAATTACAGTGTCCATATTACTGGCAGTAGACACGAAATGTGTATTTCTTAATAGTTAAAGTATTCATATTACTGGCAGTAGACACCAAATGTGTATTTCTTAATAATTACAGTGTCCATATTACTTGCAGTAGACACCAAATGTGTATTTCTTAATAATTACAGTATTCATATTACTGGAAGTAGACACGAAATGTGTATTTCTTAATAATTACAGTATTCATATTACTGGCAGTAGACACGAAATGTGTATTTATTAATAATTACAGTATTTATATTACTGGCAGTAGACACGAAACGTGTATTTCTTAATAATTATAATGTCCATATTACTGGCAGTAGACACCAAATGTGTATTTCTTAATAATTACAAATTACATATTACTGGCACTAGACACGAAATGTGTATTTCTTAATAATTACAGTGTTCATATTACTGGCAGTAGACACCAAATGTTTATTTCTTAATAATTACAGTGTCCATATTACTTGCAGTAGACACGAAATGTGTATTTCTTAATAATTACAATGTCCATATTACTGACAGTAGACACGAAACGTGAATTCTTAATAATTACAGTATCCATATTACTGGCAGTAGATACGAAATGTGTATTTCTTAATAATTACTGTGTCCATATTACTGGCAGTAGACACGAAATGTGTATTTCTTAATAATTACAATGTCCATATTACTGGCAGTAGACACGAAATGTGTATTTCTTAATAATTACAGTGTCTATATTACTGGCAGTAGACACTAAATATGTATTTCTCAATAATTACTGTATTCATATTACTGGAAGTAGACACGAAATGTGTATTTCTTAATAATTACAGTATTCATATTTCTGGCAGTAGACACGAAACGTGTATTTCTTAATAATTACAGTGTCCATTTTACTGGCAGTAGACACGAAATGTGTATTTCTTAATAATTAGAGTATACACGTTCTGTATATATTACTGGCAGTAGATATCAAATAGAAATACATAATGTTATGATTTTCTTTTTTCTTTTTAAGTAATTGATTGATATTTTGTGATACTTTGCTGCATAAGTTACATATTAACAGAGCATTGGATGCAGTTCTGTCTATTAAGATTAACGTTTGTGTCCGCTAGATAATTTTGTGAATCTACCAATAATTGCTTCTACATACAATTCATCTAAAAATTCCTTTTCAGTGGATAGAAAATTGTATGAGTTCAAATTCTCCTGAAAAAGCGGATTTCTTAAACCTTGTCTTTATGATCTTTAGCTTTAAAAATGTTCTCTCCCATTCGTCTTGAGTAACTGACAATGTGCTGATGACTTTATAAAGTTTTTATACCTTTTTTATATTATTAAAACAGTTGTCTGTGTTTGTTTCTTGATTGCATTTTTATTTGATATGGGTGGTGGAAGTCCATCAGTGGCCAGTCCGCTACTGATGGTGTCACAAGTAAGGCGACAGACTGGGGAGACAAGTAAGACGACAGACTGAGGAGACAAGTAAGGCGACAGACTGGGGAGATTCTTTACATTTCAAATCCTCCTTGCCAGATTGAAAAAGAGCTTATGTAGTTTCAGGATTATCATTTCTTTTTTATTTTACTTTGATCCTAGGATAAGAGCTTAACAAACCTGAGGCTTTTATTCGATCATGAAAGCTGCCAGGAATAAGGGTTCAAGTGCTCGGTCACAAATCTACATTGGATCAAGACATGTTTTTTTCTATCCCACCACCAAGAAAAAAATAAATATTCAAATATTCATATATATATATATATATATATATATATATATATATATATATATATATATATATATTTAAAGACATTTTTATGTTTAACATTCTTTTTATAATTGTCGGACTTGTCCATTTCATAATGTATGACGTCATATATATATATATATATATATATATATATATATATATATATATATATATGGCATAACGATATAAATTTTTATATATCAAGAACAGTTTTTAATAGAAAGGATGTATGACAAATTGGAAAAAGGTTTTTTTTTCCCCATCATCAGAAAAAATAACACAAAATATTCATATATATATATATATATATATATACACACACACACACACACACACACACACACACACACATATATATATATATATATATATATATATATATATATATATATATATTCTTTTTCCTTTGTCTCTTTCATTGTCTCTTTTGAAGATATTCTCTCTATCTTACTTCTCACATCCGGTGAAAAGAGGTCAACTTGTCCGCTCTCATACACAACTCTTCCCTCCCTATATTACTCCCTTTGCCGTAAATCTCTCTCTAGACATGCATATCTATTTCTCTTTTTCCTTCTTTTTCCTCCTTCCTCTTTCCCTCTCCCCCCCATATTAAAACTTTATTTTAAAGCAAATCTTATGTTTAAATATTTCATTTTTTGCCTGTGCCTGGATGAATTTTTAAATCTATTTATTGCTGAAAACTTTTGGTCTGATGAGGAATCAGGCTTGCGATATAAAATATTATGTGTTTCTAAAGTCTCCGTTTTCATCATCAGTAATTATATATATATATATATATATATATATATGGGATAACGATATATAAAGTTTTATATCAATTTTTTATTTATCAAGAACAGATTTTAAAAGAAAGGTTCTATGACATAATAGAAAAAGTTTTTTGTGTTACACTTAAGACTTCAAAAACATTTTCCAGCTTGTCATACATCTTTTCTGCCAATATATATACACATACATACATACATACATACATATATATATATATATATATATATATATATATATATATATATATATATATATTCAGTGGTTATTAGGACTGTATTAATAAACACTCTGATGATGCCCCATGTGAGCTGATGAACAAAATAAAGAAATATCTAAACGTTGGAGAGTTTTTGTCTTTGTTTACTCATTAAATTAAAGCCAACATACAAAGCATGGAACGGCTCCTGATAAAACATAATGAACCGTTAAGTTAATAATCTAAAGGTTTTTAGTATTTTTGTTTTATTCTTTAAAAAACAGTGCTCAATACATAAGTAGAGCCTAAATTATCAAAATTCGGTTGAGTATGAAATAGAGCTGGTTTCTTAGTTTCTATTCTTGAAACATGAGAATACACTTATGTAAGGATGGAATCATATTTTTAAAAAAATAATTATAATATATATATATATATATATATATATATATATATACGTGTACATATGTACATGTGATTTTCTAAGCGTAGCTTATATGTGGCACAACCACGAAAGTATGGGGCAGTCAGTCGTAATTTTTCTAGCGAGACAAGCTTGCTAACCATTACACCGCCTCGGGTTTGTATATATATATATATATATATTTGGGGGCCCTGTGGCACGTAGTGCACCAGGTCTCTGTATTCGGCCCTTCAAAAAGTGTGGATGGTCCTGCACGAAACCTTCACCACTATAATCAAATCTCATGTGCCCGGTGTCGGGCTGTCGGTTTCCTGGGAACCAATCTGCTTGATCCTCATACGTCGAATTCGACGGGAGAGTCGAGTGAGTATATATATATATATATATATATATATATATATATATATATATATATGTGTGTGTGTGTGTGTGTGTGTGTGTGTGTGTGTGTGTGTGTGTTATGGTCCAGGTTAGGACCAAGGAAGAACAACACAAACACAAGAGTAGAAATAACGAAGATGTGGAAGGTGTTAGTATGACTGTCAGTCTGGTTTGGAGTGAACTACTATCGGCACGACTCGATTCGACCCTCTCTCTTGAGAGGAGTAGTATACATAGTGTTAGGAAGGGTTCATTCTGTAGTTATAGGTAAGGACCCATGACAATGTATATATATATATGTCTGTGGATGATAATATATATATATATATTCGG
Organism: Acanthosepion pharaonis; assembly: GCA_903632075.3. NCBI lineage: Eukaryota > Metazoa > Mollusca > Cephalopoda > Sepiida > Sepiidae > Acanthosepion > Acanthosepion pharaonis. The sequence goes on from CAHIKZ030000138.1 coordinate 724,857, forward strand.
TTTACCAAGTTCTTCGTTACTTAATATATATATATATATATATATATATATATATATATATATATATATGTGGGGGGGGTGAAAGAGCTCAGTATCAGACATAAAGAATATGTAAATATAAAAGTTGTTACTGAGGTGAACGTCAAACGGCGACAGTTACATGCTTCAGCGCAATTGCCAGGCCATCTGTTGTTGTGTTTGTGCTTTTTAAGATAAATAGTAAATAATTTTAAATTAAAAATTCCCAGCAACCCCCTTTCGTGCGCATGGGCAGTGGCACCTTCATTACAAATTTAGTACGATGAAGTCCTGAAGGACGAAACTCGTCACAAGAAAACTTTTTCCACTTTGTCATACATTTTCCCCCATTATGTGATTAAATAAAATGTAATAGTGATTAAAGATGATTGGTGTACTAATTGAAGAAGCGTTCATATACAAAGAGAGGGAGAGAGAGAGAAAGAGAGATAGAGAGATAGAGGGGGGAAGGGCTCGAAGGAGGAAGTGTGAGATAGATAGATAGAGAGAAAGGTGGAAATAGAGGGAAAGAGAGAGCTAGAGGGAAGAAGAGTAAGACAGTGAGAGAGAGAGAGAGATAAAGAGGGAGGGAAGAGAGGGGGGAAGAGAGAGAGCGAGAGGGAGGAAGTGTGTGATATATATATATATATATATATATATATATATAGAGAGAGAGAGAGAGAGAGAGAGAGGTGGGAGAGCCTGAAGGAGGAAGAGGAGATAGATAGATAGAGAGAGAGAGAGGTGGGAATAGAGGGGAAGAGAGAGCTAGAGGGAAGAAGAGGAGACAGTGAGAGAGAGATAAAGAGGGAGTGGGAAGAGAGGGGATGAGAGAGAGAGAGAGAGAGAAATATGTGATATATATATATATATATATATATATATATATATATATATATATATATATATATATAGAGAGAGAGAGAGAGAGAGAGAGTATGTGTGTGTGTGTGTTCGGGGTTAAGTTCAAAACTAAAACACAACCATGTTGATTAACTTGAGAGGTTGAAGGAACTGGAGAATAGTTTGATAGATATGAAAGGATTCTTTTATATATATATATATATATATATATATATATATATATATATATATATATATATATATATATATATATATATATATATATCTTTATGTAGGGTTGGGAGTACAATTATATGGTTACGGTTTAATTTGATCTTGATTTTTTATTTTTTTTAATTTTGCTGGGAGTGAATTTTTTTTTTTTTTTTATCTATGGTTAAATTTGATCTTGGCTGCACCGACACACTATTTCTGCTTTTGTTTTGGGGGTGGAGATACAATTGTGTGTTTACGTCTGTAAACACACAATTGATCTTGGCTGCATATAGGTGCTTTCACCTATCTCACTTATCCAGGCGGGTTTTGTGGGGGTGTGCACGCACCGGCCATATTTGGTCCATCTCGGGTTCGCTTGGGAGAATGATTTTTATTAATTCAACAGAATTTTTTAACCATTTAAACCTTATTTTTAGTTGTCACTAATATTTGAGCAGACGCTACGTTTATTTATTAAATAGTATATTTATTTCTTTTCGTCTACCGGCCTGAATGTCCGAGAAATTGGAGAGTAAATTTGTCTTTAACAAGATTTGTATCCACCAGAAATGAGTTTAAAGCGATAAAATATATATATATATATATATATATATATATATATATATATATATATATACCATTATATATATATACCATTATATATATATATACCATTATATATATATATATATAAATAGATATATAATTATGGATAAAACTCAGGAACAAATTAAGGACAGACATAAACAGAGAGAGAGAGAGAGAGAGAGAGAGAGAGAGAGAGAGAGAGAGAAATAGGGGAGAGAGAGAGACATAAACAGAGTCATATATATATATATATATATATATATATAGAGAGAGAGAGAGAGAGAGAGCGAGAAAGAGAAAGAAAGAGAGAGAAACTGACTGATAGAGACAGAGAGAGACATGCAGAGAAAGAGAAAAAGATAGTGTAATGATCACTCTCGATGGAATCTTAAAATCCAGTCTTGTTACATCTTTTGATCGGCAATAGCGGTTTAAAAGTAAACGATATATATATATATATATATATATATATATATATATATATATATATATATATAGCAGGAAAAATAGATAAAAATTTCAAGGTTCCAGACTTAATTATCGGAAACCTCTTCACCTGAAACCTTACACCTGTAACCTTTAGACCCTTTCTATAATATCGCAGGTGAGCATGGGACGGACGACTCTCGTGCTTGGCAACGGAACCGGATTCGTTGGATTGAGGAGAGCATCAACAAAAATCTCCTGTTGTTCATCGTCAGACTCTTCGTCTTTGACGTCATTGTTACAAACAGCGGAACCGGCTATCGTGGCCGGACTTCCTCCGACGCCAGTCCCGCTGACTTCCGTCGGCGGTTTTTGGCTCTGCCCTCCGACATCGGTCGTCGGATCGGCCTCGATTTCCGCCAGCGACGCCTCCCCGTAACTGGATAGGTCTTTCGTGCCGGCAGACGCCGAGCCGAGACCGAGATCGTTGTTATTTTCTGTCGTCTGCTTGCCTTGAGACGACGGCCATGTTTTCGCTTCTGGCGCCACGCATGCTGCTGCTGCTGCTGATGCCGTAGGGGCTACTGGTACTGTTGATGCTGCTTTTGTTTGTATAGTGGAAGTATCCGGTTCGTTACATCGAGCTTGTGCTCTTCCGTACGAACCGCTGCTGCTGCCGCTACTCCCTACATTATGACTGTTGTTATTGTTGTTGTTATTGCTGTTGTTGTTGTTGTTATTGTTGAAATTGCTGTTGTTGTTGTTGTTGTTGCTGTTGCTGCTGCTGATGCTAGTATCGTCGCAACAGGTGCTTGAACTTACGGCGACGACAGTGACCGGACTTGCAGCCATTTCCGGTGATGTAGAATCATTTTCAAAAGATGCGACCGTTTGTATATAACATGGACTGCTTCCATTGCTACTGCTGCTATTATAACTACTGCTGCTACTACTACTGCTGTTGCTGCAACTGCTGCAACAGGGGCTCCCCAGGTCGATAATCCGAGTAGTTGCAGTGGTAGTACCCGGCACGATGGGTTCTTCGGCATCTTTCTCGTCGTAGTAAAACTCGTCGTCATCGCTGTCGTCGTCGTCTTCAGCGTCGGCATATCGTAAGTGCTCGTGGTGGTGGCGGCGATAGTGGTGGTGGTGGTGGCGGCGGCGGTGTTTGTGACGGCGGAGGTGGTGGCGGTGCTCGAGTAGGGCTGGCGACTGCCGGCCGCTCCTCGGGTGTTCGGGCGGCGTCGAGGGCGGTATTAGTTTTTCTGCACTGCCAGAGGAGACCGAGTGGTTATCCTCATTGTCTTCCTCCTCCTCCTCCTCCGACTTCTGCTCCTGAAAGACCTGGTCACCCCTGCCGCTGCTGCCACCGCCGTCGTCATCGTAGTCGTCCAGACCGCCCCCTCCACTTAACGTGTCGTGCCAACTGGTGGTGCTTTCACTCAGACGCCGATCTGTCCACTCGCAATCTTCATACTCGATTAAAGTCCCTTCGTCATCACTGTCCTCTAATTCTGTTTATTTTAGTCGGGATTGACACAAAAAAAAAAAAAAGAAAAGAAAAAAAGAAAAGAAAAAGAAAAAAGAAAAAATATTAGAAAGTAATAAACATTAACCAATAATATAAAAAAAGACAAAACAAATCAACTGCATTATTAACTTCATTTCATAAAGCATACTCTTGAATGAACGAGATTAGAACGAGACTTTGTCACGTGACGAGAACATGAAGGTACAGGAAAACAGAAGTGAAAAGAAGAAAAGAGATTGATTCTTTTTTTCTCCCGCAAAAACAATGTTTGAAATGTAGTACAGTTTGAGCAGTACGAATTGTGCGTGAAAACTGAGACTTGAACGAGATTTGGATGAAAGTTTTGCACATGATGAACAACACGGACCCCCAAGTAAAAAAAAAAAAAAAATCGTTGTCGTCTGCAAAGAATGCGTCTTGAAACGCGATGCAATTAGATAAGCGTTTTGCTCGAGAACAGGTGAGAATTCAACTGGATTTGGACAAGACTGCTTTACGTGACGAAAACAGGACAACACCTCGAACGAAGAGAGAGATAAAAAAAATAATAGTTTTCTTCTGTAAAGAAAGAGACTTGAAATACGGAATAATTAGAATAGTCAGCAGTTTGCACGAGAACAGGTGAGAATGAAACGAGATTTGGACGAGACTGCTTTACGTGACGAAAACAGGATGAGATTTCGAACAGGGGGAGAGATAAAGAAAAAATAGTCTTCTGTAAAGAAAGAGGCTTGAAACACGGAGTAATTAGAATAGTCAGCAGTTTGAAAGACAACAGTTGAAACTGAAAGGAAACTAGGCGAGAAGATAGGATAGAGAAATATATCTTCTGTAAATGTAGAATGATATTGACATGAGAGAAGTTGCTTGATTTACATATCAGAAGAAGGTTACAATATAAAAATCCTAGAGTTAATAGAAATTGTCAATAGTGCTCGAAGGAACCAAGATGTACTAAGCAAATACCATTGAATGCACTTTAAAACATCCCAAGTATAATGAATCAGTTTTTATTTTTTCAATAGTGGAATTAGTTAAGCATGGAAACAGGCGAGACTGGAACGAGATGTAGATGAGACTTCTTTACGAGAAGGGGTTATCTCTATCTATAAAAGGCAGGATGTGTGTGTGTGTGTGTGTGTGTGTAACGAATGCACGGCTGCAATTTTCGACGGATTTGCACCAAAATTTACATGCACATGCTCCAAGTTAGCGGAAAAGCCAAGACCGACTTTGCATTTCCCAACTCACATTGACAGTGGAAATAATCGATTTTTTCATGCTTCTACGGCAGTTTTCATGTAGTTTGCGGCCATTTTCTACTGGCCAGAGTGAGAGCCAATAGCTGGCTGCCACGAATAGGCAGGAAGATTCTATTGGCCAGCGTGAGAGCCAACAGCTGACTGACACGAATGTTAACTAGCACTCTAGCATGCAAAAAACATCGATAGCTGCATTCGTCACAAGTGGGAAAAATTTAAATCTGCATGGCACTTTACTCCAATTGGCTCATTCGCTTGCTTAAACTCAACGTTGATTCTGATTCCGCAGGACTGGGTTGGGTGTGAAAAAGTATTTGTTGTTAACATTCTTTTTCATTCGGTTTTTCCAGTTACGAGTCCTTTTTTAAAGCTGATCGTTTTGTGTTGATTTTGTTTAGTTCTTTTTCGTAACAGATTTAATGTTTAGTATAGAGCTTAGAAAAATTCGCAGTGTAAGGCATGTAGCAACATCAGCACAGAAAAGGGCAACCTTTAAAAGACAAGGAAGGGCAAAAAATATTTTAAGTCAAGGATAGCGATTGCTGTATGAGTCGTACGATTTTTGAATCAACCCGGGCAACGCCGGGCCATGCTGCTAGTTAACAGATAAATTTGCGAAAGAACGGGTTTTAGTAACCACTATAGAATGTGATACAACTAAAAGTACATTGAAATAAATACCAGTTTAAAATTATTAATGCTTTATATAGTAGCAAACACGCATAAAAGAACGAATTAAATATTTCATGCTATTAGTCCTGATCTGGCATCCCGGCCTAAGACACTTTCCGATCGGCCTAACGCCTATTCTATAAATAATTTTATGGTACCGTAATTCCCTATGTATAATACGCCTTCATTCATAATACGCATACCTAAAATTGTGCTGGAAGTATGGGAAAATGCTTCTACTCATGCATAATACGCACCCCTTGTTTGGTAATCAAACCCTATAACCTGTACCGCACCAATTTCATTACGGCCAGCGTTTTCTACTCTTATTTTAAAAAATGATTTTAAAAATGGAATACTATTATTCTACTTCAGTTTTATGATAATTCTTATTTTATTTTACGGCAATTTTTAAAGGTTTTTTTGTAGCTGTGCATAATACGCATCCCTGATTTTGCTTATTGTTGTTTAGTAAAAAACGCGTATCATACATGGAAAATTACGTAATTGTTCCCATGAATCTAGATTTTATGAATTTATGGGATGTAGACTTTATGAATTTAAGCGCATTACTTAATTGGCGGTAAGGTCTCATCGTTTTAAGAGTTGAAATTCTAGATGTAACCGCAAGTTCTATGCTGGTACTTTCTTCCATTGCATTTCTCGCTTGTGGAACTTTTTTCTGACTTCTTGTTTCAAGTCAATGTTGATCTTCAAAAATGTAAAAGCAATGTCAATTTTTATCGTATACCTTCTAAATTCTTGACCTTTTATTGTCTTTTCTCCTTAATATTATTTTTTCTCATATTCCTTTGCGTATTAGTGGCTTTATTGCCTTGCTTGGGGTGAAATGATTAAAAAAGACGATCGTGTGTAACACAATGAAGCGTAAAAAGTTTCTAATTAATAGAGAAAAGATTTTTTTTCTTGAGATCTTTGACAAAGCTTGTCGAGCGAAGTCCAATCTATGTTCGGTTTCTGTATATCTGGAGAACCAGAGTAGTAGTTTTCCCGACAGAAATCCAGACAGCACATCTGGCGAAATGAATTGACAAAAATAAGAAAAAAAAAGGTGATGTAATGGAATAATCTGTCACCACCATGAGTGGCTACACTATAGGTAGTAACTACCTATAAGTATCTATAAGTCAACGGACTACAGAGACTAGCCGAAATATTTTCGGCTAAAAAGTCGAACTCTGTGCCTTCGGGCAGAGAGCATCCCCAGACGAGTCTATGTTGAAGGGCAGAGTCTCATCTCGGAAACAGCTATCCGTTTTATACGGGAAATTTTTGGCTGAGCCTACGGGCTCGTGAACCCCACATTAAATTCGGCCCTGTGCCACATCTGATCGCATGGGGCGGTTAGTAAATATATAAACTGGGATCTGTTGCGTACGACTCAGACTTACGCGAGAACTACCGACCTTCCAATATTAGCACTCACTAATGGATTGACTTGCGACGACCTTGTGCATAACTGTTACCTTTATTCTTATTGTACTGGTTTGTTACAATAAACCTTTACACATTATGAAATAGACAAAGTCCGACAATTGTTGTAAGACATTTTTATGTTTATACATTCTTTTTATAGATACAAATATTTAAGTAAATTTAAGTAATTTTATAATAAACAGTATTAAACAATATTTACCGGCCTGAATGTCCGAGAAATTTTCATAGAAAATTTTCGTCCTCCGACAGGAATCGAACCTGTATCCTATGCGTGGCTGAAACGGTTAAGGCACGTCAGGCTATATGACGGTTCCGTATAGGATACAGGTTCGAATCCTATCGGAGGACGAAAATTCTTTATGTAAATTCCTCGGACTTTCAGGCGGGTAAATGTTGTTTAATACTGTTTATTATAAAACAGAGCATTTAGTTAAATATTTGTACCTATCAAAAGAATGTATAAACATAAAAATGCCTTAAAATATACCTTTACTTATTTTATCCACCTTGTTTTTCAAGTATATATTCCTATTAAAACGGAGTATAGCAAAAGGAAAACAAAGCAAAAGAAGATCAGTGAAGATACTCATCAGGATTACTTATAGAATAATGAAAATAATCCATCTTTACAAATCTGATGAATGCAGAACGCACTAGTCGAAACGTCCATCACGTTCGAATAATTGGCGAATTGTTAACACATGTGATATCGGATATTTAAGAGGTAAAAACAGAACTGATGAGAAACAGCGTTAGAATTAGCAAGGATGAATATATTAATCCAGTGGATGAAGATTAATGACAATATTGCTGTTGAATAACGTGTATGATTCATTTCCTCATTTTAGAGGAGCAGGAAGGCTGAAGAATACATCGGCCCAAGCATAGTGATAAAACAAAAAAATGGTGAGAATATTAGTCTGAATACGATGGAAGATGTTGACAATGAGGTAACACATTTTCAAACAACAAGGAAGGCCGTAGAATATATTGGCCAGCATTTTAGATAAAAAACAACAAGGATTAGGATATTACCTGAAAATAATGGTAAAGATTCATTTAAAAGTTCACATCTTTCTTCAAACAAACAAACAAAAAACAAAACACAAAAGATAGCAACAACAACAACAAAAAAGCATTTATCTGATCTTCAGATTTTAAGTTAAAGAATGAAAATTTTGATTTCAAATTCTTCAGATTTTGCTGTCAAATTCAGATTTCAATTATTCATTTAAAGAATAAACATTTGCAATTCAGATTTTCAATTTTAAAGTGAAAAAAATTTCAAATTCTTTTCAAATTTTTTTTTTTCAAATTTGGATTTCAAATTTTCATTCAAAGTATAAAGATTTTCATTTAAAGGATAAAAAAAAGAAAAGAAAAAGTCTGAAAACTTTAAATCGTCAATTTCAAGTAACTTCAACAGTAAATGTCCAACTTTACGTTGATTCCAAACAATCAGACAGCAACTTTAGATGGAAGAAAACACTTAAAAAAATCACCTCTCGTTTTTCTTTCTTTCTATCTTTCTTTCTATAAACCCTTTAAAATCAGCGTATGGTTATAAATAACTTGAATATCTACAAACATGCAAAATACATAGAACAGCCCTTACATACTCTATTCATATGAATCCATCCTTAAAATTTTGCTGCTAGGGTCCCAGGTATGGGCAAATAGTGAACCCCCAAATTGGGGTCAAAATATATGAAAGTATAAAAATAGATTTTTATAATAAAAATACCAGCAATACATTTTTGACAAAAAGAAAAAATTACCAGCAATAAACTAACTCTTCACAAAAAGCCTCTTTACAAAAATACATCAATAAAACCTGACTGACAAACTGATTTCTTATAAAAAAAATACATATTATATTCATATGAATCCATCCTAAATATTTTGCCAGCATTAAATAACCCATTGAGGTGTTGATATGCTGTAAATCAAAATAAACCCAACGCCCCCCCACCGTTTTACTTGTTCTTTTTTTTTTCTTATACCTGAGATCTTCAATGATGTTACAATAGACCTCAAGCTAATTAACCGATTTATCTTTTCTCTTTGAAACATTACTTGAGTTTTTTTCTCTCCCCCTTCTCTCCCTATCTCTTTGTCTGCTTTGAATATCTTTGTCTTATATTTTTATATATCTGAGACATTACACTTACCTTTCAGGCAACCATTTCAGCATTTTTTTTTCAGTCACCCCCCCCCACATACATGCACAATAGCAGTTTTTACATTCTCTCATTGTCTATTCTTTATTGTCTGTTGCGATGTGAGCTCTGGCAAACACTTAACAGTCAGTTTTGATAGTAGTATTCACTACTTAGCCAGGCAAGTCATTGCAATCATATAATCTTCCTCCTTTGACAATTACCCATGACTAAAGAGGGTAAATGGTTCTTACCACAACATTGGCTTTCTAGTCCTTTTTGTTTCTGAATTTCAGCTGGGTTTGTTACATTCACTTACATGCAAATACCCTTGGGAAAGGTATGAATCCATCTCTTCCCCCCACTTATGGGTTAAATAGCAGGACTTATATCTGGAAAAATCATTATTCTCAAAAATTTGTTAATATAATATTCAAGGAAAAAAAGTAATCTTACAATGCAAAATATTTCTGCTTAAAAAAATTAATAGGAGTAGATAGGTTTGCTTCACACTCTTCCCCAGTCTTTTGAACAGAAGTCGAAGTTTATCCATTGTTCCCTGTTTTGGACTGGGTTTCTGGTTCCCTCTAAAGTCTTTTCACCCCCCTTCACTGCCAGTAGTCCCTTATGTCTTAGTGGCATTATCACCTTGCAGGGGTGAATTGATTAAAAAAAAAAAAAAACAGCACAAAGGGTGGATCAGCTGTAAAAATCAAATCAATCAAAATTCTTTTCTACTGAGATATTTCATTCAAATCTTGTTTCAAATAACTTAGTTTTTTTTTTCTTCCGCCTTTTCTCCTCATTCAAATGACACTTTACATTCTTTTATTTTTTTTTTCTTGCTGTGTTGTCTTAATTCTTTCTTGTGAATTGACTTTTACAGGCATTGGAGCCTAGTGGATTAAAGTATTGGTTCATGGATTTAATGATATAGCAATTGTGAGTTCAATCCCTGGGCCAGACAGTACAGACTTAGACTCAGTAGAAATGGGGCAACCAATAACTGAGCAGTACTAAATGAGATATCTCTTGACATGGTCAACAGAACAAGAATTAAATAAAGGGTTCAGTTCAAAATTCTCTGAAGGTTACCTTGATCAGCAAGCTCTTAATAGAGGTTGAAGAGCACAACGGTTGAAACATTGTGATAATAACAACAAACATGAGGACAATAGTTTATACGTAAATAATGTATACTTATTAAGAAAAAGGGAGACAATTTTGTAATTAGCAGTTTATAAACATGGAGTTATCTCCCTTTTTTAAATCTTAACTTTTTTTTTAGTTCTAATTTATTGAAAAATTGACCCTTATTCTTTTTTCTTGCTGTGTTGTCTTAATTCTTTCTTATCTGCTTGTGAATTGACTTTTACAGGCATTGGAGCCTAGTAGATTAAAGTATTGTTAATGCAATATTCAAGAAAAAAAAGTAATCTTAGAATGAAAAATTTCCAACTGTTATGATGTGGGGTCTGGAAAGACAACAATTAACTCGACACTGTCAGTCACGATATAATATTCAATACTCATCTATACAAGTCACTGCAATAGTATAATCTATTTTTTTTTCTAGACAATTACCCAGGACTACTTATCATGAATATATCAGTCCATTCATGTTTTTAAGGAGGGCAACTGACTGACTCTTACCACAACACCAACCCATCGCCATGTTCTAGGTGCGTGTCGTATCTAATGTGTGTTATATGTGGTGGTCGTCTATCGATTCATTCATCGATTGATTCAATGTTACCACCGTTGAAGGTAGGTCAGTAAAAAGTCTACTTGTCTCGAACATCTATTGGGATTCAAATTTACTCTAGACTTCAAGTAGAACTCATATATATATATATATATCGCTAAAGATAATGCGAAAATAGTCGTTGTCCTTCTTTTTCTTCTTCTTCCTCCTCTTCTTCTCCCTCTTCTTCCTCTCCTCCTCCTCCTTATTCTTCTTCCTCCTCCTCCTCCTGCTCCTTCTTCTTCTTCTTCCTCCTCCTCCTCCTCCTTATTCTTTGTACCGTGTTCAATCGGGCGTAGGCACCACAATTTCCTGTTCTTTGTAGTCCTATATAATTTTTTAAAATTATTTCTCCTAAATTTTGTTCCATCATCCATATACTGAAGCTCACTAAGTACGCCCTTCTGCAAATTAATGATACAGGAAAATGTGGAGGGCCATGATCGCCTGAGCACTTACGCAAATCAGTTGAAACAAAACGAATAATTCCGTTATTATTTACTATTTTCACCAATGAAACATGACCCAGTGCATATGTCAGTAGTGATTTTCCAAGCGTAGCTTAGATGTGGCACAAGGCCAAAAGTAGGGGGCACTCAGTGAGGATCGAACTCACTACTCACTCATAATTTGTCTGGCGAGACAAGCTTTGCCAACCTTTACACCACGTCGAAGTGCCCGACCCAGTGCACATGTTAGTAATCCGTAAGTCCATTCTACAAAGTTGTTCCTTGCAGATTGACCACACATTCTCGATTGGAATTAAATCAGGAGAGTTTCCAGACCAGTCGATAATACTTTGATTTGCTCACTGGTAAGGCATGGCACTGTGTTCATTCAGCATTACAATTTTCGTACGCTTCTTGGAGTAACGTCCATCGCAGACAACGGTCGTAGGACAACTAATCGTTAGTCGAGACAATAGTGTCTGGGCGTGATAAAAATTTGATGCCATCACGGATGACGAAATATTTTTCAAGGCTAAACAATTTCCATCATATACCCTGAAAATAGATACATGTTACTGCACACCACTGCAAATGACCTAATCTGAGGAAAAAACAGAAATCGATTACACTCTGTTACTTTAGTGGGTCTAAAACTGACCGTATGGTGAAAGAAAGGAAACTAAAGCGGTTGTTTCAATTAATTTGCATAAGGGTGTATGTTATGCGTTGTTTTCTTCTGTCTCTTTTGCTTTCAAACTGTTCTATGCGTATCAATCAGATATTTCAACAGTTAAAAGAGTGGGACCTAAATGCCAATCTAGTAGTACGCTTTAATTCATGTAGTTAGGACAGCAGGAGAAAAGAGCTCGTCAGAGCAGTAGCCATGAAAATATTTGTAGAAAAGTCAGAGGGAAGTCACGTCACGTCGGTGAGAAAGTGAGTGAAGTCGAGATGCCAAGTCAGGATCACTCATAACCATAAGCGCAGTAGTTAAATGGCTCAAGGTCTCATCATTTTACAGCTGAAAAGGATGTAACCGCAAGTTCTATGTTAACAGTTTCTTCTTTCACACTTCTCGCTTGTGGAACCCTCTTCCGGCTTCTTGCTTCCTAGTCAAATTCATTCTTTAAAAATTTAAATGCAATGAGAATCGTTATCTTCTGTCATCTTAATTCTTTTTTTTTATTATTATCTCTCCTTAATAGTATTTTTCTCTTTTTCACATACTGTCTAACACTTAGTACCCCCTTACCTCTCATTGGCTTTATTATCTTGTCTGAGGTGAAATGATAAACAATTATGTAGATCCACGTTCGAAGAAAGGTCTCGAAGCCAAACACCTTTACGATGATATTATTTAACGCAAATCATGCTCCTGTGTATTGTATTGTGTGAATCGTAAGTAAAAAAAAATCTGTGACACTCTACTGGTAGGAATACAAGATGGGCCATCGATTATTAATAAAAAAAAATTTGCAATGTTATTCGAGGTCAATCATGTCAAAGGAAAATAAGTGGGCTTTGAAATTCTGTTTTTTTTTTCTACTGGTGTAAAGCTATAAAAACATAAATTGATTTACTTTATTTCTAATGACAAATAACTCCGAAATTATTGAAATAAAATAATCAATGTTTTCTTCTTATAATAAATTATGTTTTCAAACTGATTCGGACAGGAACTAAGATACCACTGCAACTATTGTCAACTTTGTCAAAAACAAGTCCAGCTGCAGGCCCATTTTAAAAGCTTATCAGGCCCACCGGTGGACCTAAAAGCCCTCATTGGGAATCGTTAAAAGTTACTTAGGCCACCCGAAATTGAAACTGTAGATTATTTTCTTCCATCGTCAGATTTATAAGCAATGAACAAATTCTTTTTACTTTTTATTTTCGCTTATTTAATTTTGGGGTTGAGGAAGGCAAAAGAACACACCTAACGTATAATGAAACATAAAATACCACAAATTCCCAAATCTATTATATACGTATTTATACAATTAATGGATTTTTTTCAATCTAACAATATTTTTTATTGCAACGAGACTAAATGTTTTCTTACGCAAAATAATGATATATTTCCTTGGTGTAAGGTGGAGTGGCTTTGGGGGCTTTCTTCGAACGTGGATTTAAGTGTGTGTGTGTGTGTGTGTATGTGTGTGTGTGTGTATGTGTGTGTGTATGTGTGTGTGCGCGTGTGTGTGTGTGTGTGTGTGCCTATGTGCGCAACATTATCGTTGTAAAAGCTACGAGACTAAATGTTTCCTTATGTAAAATAATAATATATTCGCTTGGTGTAAGGTAGTGCGGCTTTGGGGGCTTTCTTTGAACGTGGATTTCAGTGTGCGTGTGTGTGTGTGTGTGTGTGTGTGTGTGTGTGTGTGTGTGTGTGTGTGTGTGTGTGATGTGCAGCATTATCGTTGTAAAGACTAATGAGAACAGGAGACTAAATCTTTCTAAAATAATAATATATTTCCTTGACATAAGGGTATGTGACTTTGGAGACTTTCTTCGAACGTGGATCTAAATGTGTGTGTGCGTGTGTATTTGTGTGTGTATTTATGCAACATTGTCGCTGTAAAGACTAATAAGAACACTAAACTAGAGACTCAATTTTTCATAAGTAAAATAATAATATATTCCCTTGACATGAGACTCAGACATAAACCCGACCACTGTTTGTGTTCAAACTCGATCAATGTTTGCGTACGGACTCAGAAATTAACCCAACTAATCCTTGCGTCCAGATTCGGATATAAGCACGATCAATGTGTTGCGTCCAATCTCAGGCATGAACCCGACCAAAGTTTGCGTACAGACTCAGACATATATCCGATCATTATTTGCGTACAGACTCAAACAAAAATCCGATCATTATTTGCGTACAGATTCAGACATATCCGAACATTATTTGTGTACAGACTCAGACATATATCCGATATTTATTTGCGTAGACTCAGACATAAATCCGATCATTATTTGCGTACAGACTCAGACATATCCGAACATTATTTGTGTACAGACTCAGACATATACCCGATCATTATTTGCGTACAGACTCAGACATATCCGAACATTATTTGTGTACAGACTCAGACATATATCCGATATTTATTTGCGTAGACTCAGACATAAATCCGATCATTATTTGCGTACAGACTCAGACATATCCGAACATTATTTGTGTACAGACTCAGACATATACCCGATCATTATTTGCGTACAGACTCAGGCCAAAACCCGACCAATGTTTACAAATATTCACATACACAGACAAAAACCGACCAAAGTTTGCTTATAGATTCAGACATAGATATGATCATTGTTTGCGTACAATCACATAAACCATACAATGTTTATAAACAAAATGAGACCTAAACCCGATCAATGTTTATGAATAGACACAGGCACAAACTCGGCAATATTTGCGTATAAACCCAGAGATAAATTCTAAAGTGTTTGTGCACTGACTCAGACCTGAACCCGAACATTGTTTGCGTATAGACTCAGGCCCGAACCCGAACATTGTTTGCGTAGAGACTCTGGCCTGAATCCTAAATTGTTTGCGTATAGACTCTGGCTTGAACCCTACAATGTTTGCGTATGGACTCAGACCTAAACCCTACAATGTTTGCGTATAGACTCTGGCATGAACAAAACATTGTTTGCGTATAGACTCAGGCCCGAACCCGAACATTGCGTATAGACTCTGGCCTGAATCCTACAATGTTTGCGTATTGACTCTGGCCTGAACCCTAAATTGTGTACGTATAGACGCTGGACTGAACCCTAAAATGACTGCGTATAGACTCTGGCCTGAACCCTAAAATGTTTGCTTATAGACTCTGGCCTGAACACTACAATGTTTGCGTATAGACTATGGCCTGAACGCGAAAATTGTTTGCGTAGAGACTCTGGCATGAACCCTACAATATTTGCGTATGGACTCAGACCTGAACCCTACAATGTTTGCGTATAGACTCTGGCCTGAATCCGAACATTGTTTGCGTATAGACTCTGGCCTGAACCCTAAAATGCTTGCGTATAGACTCTGGCCTGAACCCGAACATTGTTTGCGTATAGACTCTGGCCTGAACCCTACAATGTTTGCGTATAGATTCTGGCCTGAACCAGAACATTGTTTGCGTATAGACTATGGCCTGAACCCTACAATATTTGCATATAGACTCTGGCCTGAACCCTACAATGTTTGCGTATAGACTCTGGCGTGAACCCGAAAATTGTTTGCGTAAAGACTCTGGCCTGAACCCTACAATGTTTGCATATAGACTCTGGCCTGAACCCTACAATGTTTGCGTATAGATTCTGGCCTGTACCCGAACATTGTTTGCGTATAGACTCTGGCCTGAACCCTACAATGTTTGCGTATAGACGCTGGCCTGAACCCGAACATTGTTTGCGTAAAGACTCTGACCTGAACCCTACAATGTTTGCATATAGACTCTGGCCTGAACCAGAACATTGTTTGCGTATAGACTCTGGCCTGTATCCTACAATGTTTGCATATAGACTCTGGCCTGAACCCTACAATGTTTTGCGTATAGACTCTGACGTGAACCTGAAAATTATTTGCGTAAAGACTCTGGCCTGAACCCACAATGTTTGCGTATAGACTCTGGCCTGAACCTACAATGTTTGCGTATAGATTCTGGCCTGAACCCGAACATTGTTTGCGTATAGACTCTGGCCTGAACCCTACAATATTTGCATATAGACTCTGGCCTGAACCCTACAATGTTTGCGTATAGACTCTGGCCTGAACCCTACAATGTTTGCGTATAGATTCTGGCCTGAACCAGAACATTGTTTGCGTATAGACTATGGCCTGAACCCTACAATATTTGCATATAGACTCTGGCCTGAACCCTACAATGTTTGCGTATAGACTCTGGCCTGAACCCGAAAATTGTTTGCGTAAAGACTCTGGCCTGAACCCTACAATGTTTGCATATAGACTCTGGCCTGAACCCTACAATGTTTGCGTATAGATTCTGGCCTGTACCCGAACATTGTTTGCGTATAGACTCTGGCCTGAACCCTACAATGTTTTGTGTATAGACGCTGGCCTGAACCCGAACATTGTTTGCGTAAAGACTCTGACCTGAACCCTACAATGTTTGCGTATAGACTCTGGCCTGAACCAGAACATTGTTTGCGTATAGACTCTGGCCTGTATCCTACAATGTTTGCATATAGACTCTGGCCTGAACCCTACAATGTTTGCGTATAGACTCTGACGTGAACCCGAAAATTATTTGCGTAAAGACTCTGGCCTGAACCCTACAATGTTTGCGTATAGACTCTGGCCTGAACCCTACAATGTTTGCGTATAGATTCTGGCCTGAACCCGAACATTGTTTGCGTATAGACTCTGGCCTGAACCCTACAATGTCTGCGTATAGACGCTGGCCTGAACCCGAACATTGTTTGCGTAAAGACTCTGACCTGAACCCTACAATGTTTGCGTATAGACTCTGGCCTGAACCCGAACATTGTTTGCGTATAGACTCTGGCCTGTATCCTACAATGTTTGCGTACAGACGCTGGCCTGAACCCTACAATGTTTGCGTATGGACTCAGACCTGAACCCTACAATCTTTGCGTATAGACTCTGGCCTGAACCATAAAATGTTTGCGTATAGACTCTGGTATGAACCCGAACATTGTTTGCGTATAGACTCTGGCCTGAATCCTACAATGTTTGCGTATAGACTCTGGCCTGAACCCTACAATGTGTGCGTATAGACTCTGGACTGAACCCTAAAATGACTGCGTATAGACTCTGGCATGAACCCTAAAATGTTTACGTATAGACTCTGGCCTGAACCCTACAGTGTTTGCGTATAGACTCTGGCCTGAACCCAAACATTGTTTGCGTAGAGACTCTGGCCTGAACCCGAACATTGTTTGCGTAGAGACTCTGGCCTGAACCCTACAATGTTTGCGTATAGACTCTTGCTTCAACCCTACAATGTTTGCGTATAGACTCTGGCGTGAACCCTACAATGTTTGCGTATAGACTCTGGCCTGAACACTACAGTGTTTGCGTATAGACTCAGGCCTGAACCCGAACATTGTTTGCGTATAGATTCTGGCCTGAACCCTACAATGTTTGCGTATAGACTCTGGACTGAACCCTAAAATGACTGCGTATAGACTCTGGCCTGAACCCTAAAATGTTTGCTTATAGACTCTGGCCTGAACACTACAATGTTTGCGTATAGACTATGGCCTGAACACGAAAATTGTTTGCGTATAGACTCTGGCATGAACCCTACAATATTTGCGTATGGACTCAGACCTGAACCCTACAATGTTTGCGTATAGACTCTGGCCTGAATCCGAACATTGTTTGCGTATAGACTCTGGCCTGAACCCTAAAATGCTTGCGTATAGACTCTGGCCTGAACCCGAACATTGTTTGCGTATAGATTCTGGCCTGAACCCTACAATGTTTGCGTATAGATTCTGGCCTGAACCAGAACATTGTTTGCGTAAAGACTCAGGCCTGAACCCTACAATGTTTGCGTATAGACTCTGGCATGAACCCTACAATGTTTGCGTATAGATTCTGGCCTGAACGCGAAAATTGTTTGCGTATAGACTCAGACCTGAACCCTACAATGTTTGCGTATAGACTCCGGCCTGAACCCGTATATTGTTTGCGTAAAGACTCTGGCCTGAACCCTCCAATGTTTGCGTATAGATTCTGGCCTAAACCCGAAAATTGTTTGCGTATAGACTCAGACCTGAAACCTACAATGTTTGTGTATAGACTCCGGCCTGAACCCGAACATTGTTTGCGTATAGACTCTGGCCTGATCCCGAAAATGTTTGCGTAAAGATTCTGGCCTGAAACCTAAAATGTTTGCGTATAGGCTCTGGCCTGAACCCTACAATGTTTGCGTATAGTCTCTGGCCTGAACCCTACAATGTTTGCGTATAGACTCTTGCCTGAACCCTAAATTATTTGCGTATAGACTCTGGCCTGAACCCTACAATGTTTGCATTAAGACTCAGGCCTGAACCCGAACATTGTTTGCATATTGACTCTTGCCTGAACCCTACAATGTTTGCGAATAGACTCTGGCATGAACACTAAAATGTTTGCGTATAGACTATGGCCTGAACGCGAAAATTGTTTGCGTATAGACTCTGGCATGAACCCTACAATATTTGCGTATGGACTCAGACCTGAACCCTACAATGTTTGCGTATAGACTCTGGCCTGAATCCGAACATTGTTTGCGTATAGACTCTGGACTGAACCCTAAAATGCTTGCGTATAGACTCTGGCCTGAACCCGAACATTGTTTGCGTATAGATTCTGGCCTGAACCCTACAATGTTTGCGCATAGATTCTGGCCTGAACCAGAACATTGTTTGCGTAAAGACTCTGGCCTGAACCCTACAATGTTTGCGTATAGACTCTGGCCTGAACCCTACAATGTTTGCGTATAGATTCTGGCCTGAACGCGAAAATTGTTTGCGTATAGACTCAGACCTGAACCCTACAATGTTTGCGTATAGACTCTGGCCTGAACCCGTATATTGTTTGCGTAAAGACTCTGGCCTGAACCCTACAATGTTTGCGTATAGATTCTGGCCTAAACCCGAAAACTGTTTGCGTATAGACTCAGACCTGAAACCTACAATGTTTGCGTATAGACTCTTGCCTGAACCCTAAATTATTTGCGTAAAGACTCTGGCCTGAACCCTACAATGTTTGCATTAAGACTCAGGCCTGAACCCGAACATTGTTTGCATATTGACTCTGGCCTGAACCCTACAATGTTTGCGAATAGACTCTGGCATGAACACTAAAATGTTTGCGTATAGACACTGGCCTGAACACAAACATTATTTGCGTATAGACTCTGGCCTGAATCCTACAATGTTTGCATAAAGACTCAGGCCTTAACCCGAACATTGTTTGCATATAGAATCTGGCCTGAACCCGAACATTGTTTGGGTATAGACTCTGGCCAGAACATTCCAATGGTTGCGTATAGACTCTGGCATGAACGCGAATATTGATTGCGTATGGACTCAGACCTGAACCCTACAATGTTTGCGTGTAGACTCTGGCCTGAACCCTACAATGTTTGCGTATAGACTATGGCCTGAACCCTACAATATTTGCATATAGACTCTGGCCTGAACCCTACATTGTTTGCGTATAGACTCTGGCCTGAACCCGAACATTGTTTGCGTGGAGACTCTGGCCTGAACCCGAACATTGTTTGCGTAGAGACTCTGGCGTGAACCCTACAGTGTTTGCGTATAGACTCTGGCCTGAACACTACAGTGTTTGCGTATAGACTCAGGCCTGAACCCGAACATTGTTTGCGTATAGTTTCTGGCCTGAACCCTAAAATGACTGCGTATAGACTCTGGCCTGAACCCTAAAATGTTTGCTTATAGATTCTGGCCTAAACACTACAATGTTTGCGTATAGACTCTGGCCTGAACACTACAGTGTTTGCGTTTAGACTCAGGCCTGAACCCGAACATTGTTTGCGTATATACTCTGGCCTGAACCCTACAATGTTTGAGTATGGACTCTGGCCTGAACCCGAACATTGTTTGCGTATAGACTCTAAACTGAGGCCTTCAATATTTGCGTACAGACTCTAGCCTGAAGCCGAACATTTTTGTGTATAGACTCTGGCCTGATCCCTACAATGTTTGCGTATAGACTCTGGCGTGGACCCTACAATATTTGCGTATAGACTCTGGCCTGAATCTTACAATGTTTGCGTATAGACTCTGGCCTGAACCCGACAATATTTGCCTATAGACTCTGGCCTGAACCATACAATGTTTGCGTATAGACTCTGGCGTGAACCGTACAATGTTTGCGTATAGCCTCTGGCCTGAACCCTACAATATTTGCTTATATACTCTGTTTTGAACCCTACAATGTTTGCCTATAATCCCTGGCCTGAACACGAACATTGTTTGCGTATAGACTCAGGCCTGAACCCTAAAATGTTTGCGTATAGACTCTGGACTGAACCCTACAATGTTTGCGTATAAACTCTGGCCTGAACCCGAACATTTTTTGCGTATAGACTCTTGCCTGAAACCTACAATATTTGCGTATAGACTCTGGTCTGAACCCTACAATGTTTGCGTATAGAGTCAGACCTGAACCCGAACATTGTTTGCGTATAGACTCTGGCCTGAACCCGAACATTTTTGCGTATAGCCTCTGGCCTGAACCCTACAATATTTTCTTATAGACTCTGGTTTGAACCCTACAATATTTGTTTATAGTCTCTGGCCTGAACCCGAACATTGTTTGCGTATAGACTCTGGCCTGAACCCTACAATGTTTGCGTATAGACTCTGGCCTGGACCCTACAATTTCTGCGTATAGACTCACGCCTGAACTCTACAATAATTGTGTTCAGACTCAGATATAAACCCGATCAATTTTTCTGCCTAGACCTATACATTGTGTTCGTACAAATTATGATATAAACCCTAAAATGTTTGCGCACAGATTCAGACATATAATATCCGCTTTTACACTCAAACAGAACCCCGGTAATATGTAATAGCGTCATTTAGAGAGAAACCATTTTTTGCCTAAGTTACGATATTTCGAACTGTTTTATTCTGTCAACAATACTTGCATTAATTTCTGTCCACTAATATCTTTATTCCTGATTTTCATTTTATTTTTAAAGTAAAATCATTAGGAATATATTTACATTATTATTATTACTTCAAATCGTTATTGTTGTACCCGGGAACAAAGGAAACACAAGCACCTTTTCAGCTATTGTTCAGATACGGAAGTACCATGTCGGCCATATTGCTATATGCGAATGAAAAACAAGTATCGTTTCTGCAGACAGAGAGGTTTCCAGATCAAAAACAGTTTTATCGTTATTATTACGGGCTCCACAGTTATTATAGTGAGTACTTCGTATTTGAAATAGACGTCCCATTTTTATTATTTAAACAGTGTGCGTTACATCTGTGGGCCTGCGCATTCGAGTATATAAAGATGCTTTTCCCAGATATCCAGTACTTTGCCGCTCGGACACAGAGAACGACGCAACAATTTTCACTTTTTACGGAAGTACATCCTCTTCGCCAAGATTTTTTCCTGAAAGCTTTATACTTACTCAGTTTCGTATCTGGAACGTAAATAAAGCAATTTCTAAAGAAATAATGGATTTATTTTTAATTCGATGTTTTGTACTTACAAAATATTACTACAGGGAATACATCGTATTTGAAATAGACGCCCTATTTTTCTTTATTAAACAGTTTGTGTTACGCACATCAGTCTGCGCATCTTAGTAAAAAGAAAAAAAATACTTTCCCGACAGGGATCGAATCTGCGTTAGCTTCTGCATTGGCAATCGCCGTTTGATCCAGTGTGCCTTACCGCTGGGAAACTATTTAATAACACTGATCTGTCAGTCGTGATCGCACTAATTTCTGGCCACTATCAAAGTTTAACGTAGGATCAGGCAAAATAAATATGTATAAAATAGAAAGCATATGTCAAAACGACGTTTTTTTCCCTGATACCGCCATTGCAATGTACTCCCTTGGTAATTTTTCTTCTTCTTCTATATGGCGTTTCCCTTCAGGACGTAAGCGATCATGGCTCTCCACAATTTCCTTTCCTTAATAATTTTTGTGTTTTTGTTATCTATCCTTGTTCTTCCAGCTATTTACTCAAGCTCATCCTTTTTTTATGTGCAGTGACCCTTCAGGACATTGGTTATCATGGCTCTCCACGATGTCCTGTTTTTATAGCTCTTAATTTTGTCTTTTTGTTATCTTTCCTAAACCTTGTCCTGCCATCCATTTACTCACGTTCATCCTTTTCTTTTTTTATGTGCAGAGTCCATTCAGGACATTGGTGATCATGGCTCTCCACAATGTCCTGTACTTTGTAGCTATTAATAAATTTTGTCTATTTGTTATCTTTCCTAAACCTTGTTCTGTCATCCATTTACTCAAGCTCACTAAAAAAATTATGCCTTATTTTCCTCTGTCCTTCTTGCCTTCAGTCTGCCATGTGAGTATCAGATTTTCTAAGCCTCCTTTCCTCATTATGTGCCCTAGAAATTTCAGCTGTCTCTTCTTGATGTTAAGCACAAATTTTCTTTTTGTTTACAATTTCTCTAAAACTTCGCCGTTGCTCACATGTTCGGTCTATGGTATCCCCAGCATCCTCCTGTAGAACTAACAGAAATATGATTCTACAGAAGGATGCTAGTTCTACTATAGTCTCTGCTTCATTCTTGAGTAGATTGTCCGGTATTCACTGCTATCCAGGTAGACTGATATTACGTAACAGTTCAGTACTCTTTTCTTTGTTAGTAACGAGTTTTTCCTGTTTCTTAATACTTTGCTTAGCTTTTGGAAGGCACCTTTGTCTATTCCAATGCACCCCCGGATTTTAGTGTCGCACTTTCCATCATCCTTTTAAACATATATAAATATTGTTTAGAATTTTAATAAAACAGTAACATATGAAAATTTTTTATTATCGAGAATGGCAACAAAAATAAATAAAATTATTTATTTTAATTATAGAGAGAGGGTTCAATTTGGAATTTTCAAAATATAATTGTCTATTTTATTAACCATTTGAGTCCTGCGTTCCTGAACATTTCTAACCATTCTTCTTGAGCTCCTGAGTTAAAATTCACAAATAATTGGTATGTAAACATTCACTGTAGATATAAAAATAGTAACAAGTGTTTGCCAACCGTTCAACCAGTAGCTGGGCATTACGCCATTTTTCGCTACCACTGTTGAACCAGTGGCTAGGCATTGCGTCATTTTTCTCTACCACTGTTGAACCGGTGGCTAAGCATTGCGTCATTTTTCTCTACCACTGTTGAACCGGTGGCTGGGCATTACGTCATTTTTCTCTACCACTGTTGAACCGGCGGCTAGGCATTGCGTCATTTTTCTCTACCATTGTTGAACCGGTGGCTGGGCATTACGTCATTTTTCTCTACCGCTGTTGAACCGGTGGCTAGGCATTGCGTCATTTTTCTCTGCCACTGTTGAACCGGTGGCTAGGCATTGCGTCATTTTTCTCTACCATTGTTGAACCGGTGGCTGGGCATTACGTCATTTATCTCTACCACTGTTGAACCGGTGGCTGGGCATTACGTCATTTTTCTCTACCACTGTTGAACCAGTGGCTGGGATATTACGTCATGTTTCTCTACCACTGTTGAACCGGTGGCTGGGATAGTACGTCATGTTTCTCTACCACTGTTGAACCGGAGGCTTGGCATCAAGTCATTTTTTTCTACCACCGTTCAACCGGTGGCTGGGCATTACGTCATTTTTCTCTATCACTAGTAAATCGGTGGTCAGGGTTCAAAGGCTTAATGTAAAATAATACATCAATAAACTCACCCTGGAAAATGAAAATAAGGAATCTGGAGTAGTTATCGTTAATCACAAGGGGAAAATGTTAAATTTCAGTTCCAATCGTTCTCGGTTTATTAGAATGTCCTTTTTAAAACGTTAGATATTCCTAAGAAGTAATAGTGGTTTCGTGAGAAAAATGTCCTTTTGACAGTCCGATTTTTATCCTGCTCCTAAGTTGAAACTTGCTTATAACTGTACTGCTGTCTGTCCATAATTCAATATCACCAAACGCTGAATATCTAAGCTTGAATAGGGTAAAAATAGAACAAGAATTCAGGAATAAAGATAGCGTTAAAAATGCTGCACATGCGCATAGGAACACACATATCCCTAAACACAATATATTCAAATCTACGGGCATTTTCACCAATAAATGTTATTAGAATTATTTCAAATTTCAATATATGTGTTGCCCGCGAGCCTCGGCATATTTACCATTCAATTTCATCTCTTTTGAAATGGTTAGCTTCAGGTTTTGGTTAACTTAGAAATATCGTCTGCCGCAAGTTCCTACCTAATTTTGTTATGCTCTCGCGTTCAGCTAAGACGATACAAAAATGCTAGAGTTTTTAAAGAATCTTAAACCGAGTGACTCTTTGCACAATGTAATATGAAGAGAGAGATCTGGCTAATCATTGATTTTAAATTGAAATTTACGTATTGCTTTTATTAATTTGGTGATCTAAGTTCACGATCTTCGCTTCAAGGTTAGACAGTAATATTTAAATAAACGATTCGATTTACACCTGTTTACCTCACGGCTTGGCCAGTTATATCTATATCTATCTATCTATCTATCTATCTATCTATATCTATCTATCTATCTATCTATATATATATATATATATATATATATATATGATAAGAAGAAAACAGAGACTTTAATTATCCATTTCGTTTATAATTTTTATTTTATGAACATGTTTAGTTTCTGATGAGATGAACATCTCGGTGTTCATAAAATGAAAATTATAAACGAAATGGATAATTAAAGTCTCTGTTTTTATATATATATATATATATATATATATATATATATATATATATATATATATATATATATATATATATATGTGTGTCTGTGTGTGTGTGTGTGTGTGTAGTAAACATAATTAAATTTATTTTATTATATAAGAAATAAATTATAAACGAAAGGGATAATTAAAGTCTCCGTTTTCTTATCATTATAATGCTCTGTAATCTATATTGTGATCTCCCAGGATTCATATCCTCCTCAGAATTATCCCTTCCAGTCACAAACTCGTAAAACATATATATATATACTAAAAATATAGTCCAATTTATTTTATATAAGAAATAATTGACAAAATCGAACATATCGAACATCAAGATATAGCTATACATCACAGGTTCACATCCCTACTTCTCAAAATTATCACCACCTTTTTCAATGGCAGTGTGAACCTAAGAATAAGGCATGACCCCAGATTTGTAAAACTCAGTGGCTGTTGGTGTAGCCAATTCCTTACAACAGTTTTCACTTATTCACCACTAGCATAACGTTGTTTAGTATTGACTAAGTCTTTTATTGTTTTGGATATACTAAGAATACGCAGCTAAATTCAAGATAAAATTTGTTACTATTACAGCCCAAACAATGAAAGATTTAGTCAGTACTAATCAAAACAGCTAAAACTTGAGGGAGGAACTTACTCGATTACCTGTAATAATTGTCACAAAAATACATAAGAGAAACCTCAAGGAATCTAAATAAAATATTATTTGAACTCAAAAGGGACATTTTACAAAATAATACGTCAAATGCGTTGGTTGTCCACCGCAACAAGATTGACCACAATTTTAACATAAATTCAAAGGAGAAAATATTTCACTACGACATAAATGTCTAGAGAGTGCCTTAATCGAATGGTCATATATAGTAAATTTGTGCCGTGGTTCTTCCAAATTTTCACCATTCCTGGCAGATCTTCTCATATCCCAGTGTGGAATACCGACTTACAAAAGTGATGGAAAGAAAAAGAAAAAGACTCTTAATGAATTTGGCGAGATAAAATATTCTAAAATGCCTGCGCATGTGTAGTCCTACCAATATAAAATAATTAGTCCGATAAAGTCCTGAAAGACGAAACGCGTCATATATAAACTTTTTCTACTTTGTTATAAAATTTCTCCAATACGGTTCTTGATATATATCGTTATCTCATATATATATATAAAGTGAAGTTAACACTTAGAGGCGACAGTCTGTTCCATGCTAAATGCAATCTAGCATGAAACAATTGCATCTAGCATGAAACAGACTGTCGCCTCTCATTGTTGACTTCAATGTTCACTATTATATTTACACATGCTCTATCTCTGATATTGAGCACTTTATCCCATAAATATAGACTATATTTCTTCATATATATATATATATATATATATATATATATATATATATATATATATATATATATATATATACGGATATATATATATATATATATATATATATATGGAAGTGAACGTAGAAGTTAGCAGTTAGAGGCGATAGTCTGTTTCATGCTAGATGCAATCTAGCATGAAACGATCTCTCTAAATGATCTGTCTTCTCTATGTGTTGACCTCCATGTTCACTTTTATATTTACACACGCTCTATATCTGATATTGAGCACTTTATTCCATAAATATCGACTACATTTCTTCATATATTCTTCACATTTCTCTCTCTCTCTCTTTCTCTCTCTCTCTCTCTCACTATATATATATATATATATATATATATATATATATATTGAACAATAGAAAATATTAAAAAATTAAAATCTTCAGACACACTGGGTTGTAGGTTAATATTCTTTCGTTTTTTTTTTATCATCATTTCATTTAGATTCCTCGATTAGTTTCGGCCAAAATTTTATATATATATATATATATATATATATATATATATATATATATATATATATATATATATATATATATATATATATATATATATATATATATATATATATAATTTTATAGATACAACTTATTTGAGTAAATGTTCTGTTTTTAATTAAAGAGTATTAATTACATTTACTGGATTGAATGTTGGAGAATTCTCGGAGCAAATATGCGTCTTCCGGCAGGAATCGAACTTGTATCCCATACGGAAAACGTCATTTGACCAAACGTGATCTTAACCGATTCAGAGGAGTTCCGGTTTAGCAAAAGTTCAAATTACTAATATATATATATATATATATATATATATATATATATATATATATATATATATA
This sequence comes from Acanthosepion pharaonis, assembly GCA_903632075.3. Lineage (NCBI taxonomy): Eukaryota > Metazoa > Mollusca > Cephalopoda > Sepiida > Sepiidae > Acanthosepion > Acanthosepion pharaonis. The sequence continues at coordinate 751,913 of CAHIKZ030000138.1, forward strand.
TATATATATATATATATATATATATATATATATATATCTTTATGCATTAGACATCCGTCAACATTCATTTTTTTTTCTCTTAATTAAACCCCTTCCACCCATCTCTCCTAAAATTCTCTCTGTTAAGGTTTAATCTCCCTCCTCCTCATACTTACACTCTCTCTAAATTCTGTTTTTATTTCCGGAGTTGTTTTTTTTTGTTGTTTTTTTTTCTGTTTTCTTTTTGAATTTGTAGGTCTGATGAATTGGATCACGATTCCAATGGAATAAATTGTGACCATGGAATATTAGTGTTTAAGTCTTTTTATTATATCCTTACTCTGTCCTGGACATTGAGTTCTACCTGGATTCTATCCTCTTGGAATTTTTTTTTTTTCTAAAAATATACATGTATGGGTATTTATATATTTTTTATATGTATGTATATTTTCCACTAATATTATATATCTATATCTATCTATCTATCTATCTATCTATCTATCTATATATATATATATATATATATATATATACCAACCGCCCCACGGGGTCAGATGTAGTACAAGGCCAAATTTAATGTGCGATGTCCGAGTTCAGACTGGCCCCAAATTCCCCGTAGACCCTGTATAAACGGGGTCGGGTAGCTGTTTCCCGAGACAATAATCTGCCCTTCAACAAGGTCTCGTCAGGGGATCCTCTCTGCCCGGAGGCAGAGGGTTTGTCCAGTACAGCTAGAGACGAATCTCCGACTGCAGGATATCTAGCAACCGCCCCACGGGATCAGATGTGGCACAAGGCCGAATTTAATGTGCGCTATCCGAGCCCTTATGCTCGGCTAAAATTCCCGGTAGACACGGTATAAAACTGGCTCGGGTATCTGTTTCCTGAGGCGAGAATCTGCCCTTCGACATAGTCTCGTTTGGGGAGTCTCTCTTTCCGGGGGCAGAGAGTTTGACCGGCACAGCTGGAGACGAAACTCCAACTTCAGACCAACATACAATACTACTGTATTTATGTGAATGGGGACATACCCACTATATAAATAGTTAACACCCAAACTTGTGTAAAAATAGGTTTTAATACCAGAAATACTTTGTAATATACTTTGTAATATGTAGAAAATATTACCGGCAATAAGTTTTGAAGGAAAAATTATCAGCAATACTTTAAAAAGAAAAAAGTACCAGCAATAAAAACAGCTATACATTCTTTGAAAAAAATATGACCAGCTATAGATTTCTTCAAGGAAAAATATTCCCAGAGATTTTTGAAGAAAAACATATTACCAGTAATAAAAATTTTGTCGGCATTAAATAACCCATTGAGGTTGATATACCGTAAAACAAACCCAACCAACCAATTATAGATATCAATACGCGAGAATGATACACGTGTGCACTCATACATTTCCCGGTGTATACGCTGGCATTTCTCATTATTCCAGTTTCCTTTCTTCAGGTTTCCCTGTTGACTAAAGTCTCCTCTTCATTTCTCAGAAAATTGTCCCGCATTTTCTGTTATATAGGAAGATTGATATTACATAGCAGTTCAGCACTGTTTTCATTCTTTCTAACGAATTTTTTCTATTTCTTAATACTGGAGCCACTCGAGGTAGAAGTTTACAGAGTAAGAGGTAAAAGATCACGGTTTATGAAGATATGTGGGGAAGATAATTAAGGTTAACGCTAGACTTGAACAGGTTAAGTTTGTAGTGATCGGGGAAGCATCCTCTTGGGAGTCAGTTCCGCAAAGTAGTCGTTTGGTAAATGAAGCTGCTTGAGTAGGTCTTATAGCTCACCAATGGAATACAAAGGGAATGACAGTGGTCCGCTACAATGTGCATGTTATGGCGTATGGTAGCTGAGAAGGTTAGGACTGGTGAAATTAAGGAATAGCCACACTCGTGCAAATTAATTGAAACAAAACGTATATCCATTCCAAGAAGTCGTTCCTTGGAGATTGAACACAGATTCTCGATTGGATTTAAATCAGGAGAGTTTCCTGGTCAGTCTATCTATCTCAGCCTGTTCATATCTATCTATCTATCTATCTATCTATCTATCTATCTATCTATCTATCTATCTATCTATATATATCCCTTGTGCAAATTAATTGAAACAAAACGAATAATTCCGTTATTATTTAATGTTTTTTTTCGTATTTTTCCAATGAAACATAACATAGTGCACATGTTAGTACTTCGTATGTCCATTCTAGAAAATGATTCCGTGCAGATTGACCACACAATCTCGATTGGATTTAAATCAGAAGATTTTCCGGGCCAGTCTATAGTACTTTGATTTGCTCACTGGTAAGGCCTGCCAGTGCATTCGTACAGCGTTAAAATCTTTGTACAATTCCTTGGAGTATCGTTCATTGCAGATAATGGTTGTAGGACAACTAATCGACAGTCGAGACAATAGTGATTGGGCATGATATAAATCTGATGCAATCACAGATGGCGCAGTATTTTTCAAGGCGAAAGAAACTTCATCATACACCCCGAAAATAGATTCATATTACTGCACACCGCTGCAAATGACGTAATCTGAGGAAACAATAGAAATTGATTACACCCTGTCACTCCAGTGGGTCTAAAACTGACCGTATGGTGAAAGAAAGGAAACTACAGCGGTTTTTTCAATTAATGTGCACAAGGGTGTACCAATCCCAGTCTATTTTTATCTATCTATATACCTCAACCTGATCATATCTATCTATCTATCTATCTATCTATCTATCTATCTATCTATCTATCTATCGAAAATAGATTCATATTACTACACACCACTGCAAATGACCTAATCTGAGTAAAATATAGAAATCGATTCCACCTTGTCACTGCAGTGGGTCTAAAACTGACCGGGTGGTGAAAGAAAGGAAACTACAGCGGTTGTTTGCACAATTTGCACAAGGGTGTAGTTCGTCTGTACATTTTCCGTAGAAATAGCGATAGGCTAGCAAAAGTATTGGAATGTTTTGTCTGTGGAAAGAGGTGTTGTAGAGTGGATAAATTATATCATCCACAAGGCCCAGTAGACGCTTTTGAACTCTATCCAGACTGGAAAGTGAGCACTGAGCAGCTTCCACTCAAATACGACTGCAGTAC
>CAHIKZ030000138.1:760000-780000 GCA_903632075.3 Acanthosepion pharaonis
TCACCGAATTGGCCACGCCGAATCTACCACGCCAAATCGGGCAAGACGAATCGGCCACTCCGAATCAGCCATGCCGAATCTGTCATGCCGAAGTGACCACGCCGAATTGGCCACGCCGAATCGGCCACGCCTAATCAGCCACGCCGAACCGGCCACACTGAATCAACCAGGTCGAATCGACCACGTCGAATCGACCACGCTGAATTAACCACGCTGAATCGGCCATGTCGAATTGGCCACGCCAAATCGGCCACGCCGAATCGGCCACGCCGAATCGGCCACGCCGATTCAACCACGCCTAATCGTACCAAACCTATTTTTCACGGATTTTCAATCTACGTATTGGAAATTATTTAAAACCGTAAAATATTTTTTGAGATATTGATTTATTGATACAATTACTATTAATTAATCCATAGCTGGAGGGGGTGTTATACGTTTGTTTTGCGAGTAATTGAATACAACGAACTCAACTAATCCCGGTTCATTACACCAGGCGCACATCCAATGGCGACATACCCATTATCGTTCGTAGGTATGCTACAAAACTACATATCCTCATAAACTGCAGTTTCTTCCTCCTCCTCTTATGTTTGTGCAACAACCTCAGACTCCCGAGAGGATGCTTCCCTGACCACTACAAACTTAACCTGTTCAAGTTCAGGATCAACAGTTATATATCCTACATATCCTCAATACCTGAACTTCTTACATTGTCTTACGTCCTAAAAATTAAGTAACGTCTACATTGAGTGGCTCTTGGTCTTGTTTTTGGGTGAACAATAGCGTAAGAAAACCCTATCGGCTGACGTTAGGACGTTCTCCTGATCATATCTTAGTTTGAACAGTAAGAATGTATTTAGCTCTAAGTTGAAATGATGATCCTCCTTCCTGATCCAGATTTTTCCTCTCAACTGTTCCTTCTTTTTTAAACTTATCCACCATTCTCCTGATGGTTCTTGAATGGACTTTGTAGGCAGAAGCCAGAGTAGGAATGTTGATACCATTACTGAAGGCCTGAGTGATCTTTTTTGTCTCATCATTTTTCAGCGCTGTGAATTCATAGTGGGGCTGACACAAAATCATTTTAACCTGTTCTCTTCGTAGCTGATTAAGTTTTTCAGTGAATTTTACGACAAATGGTGTCAAGATGGTTAGGCGTCTTATCTAAAACTTGTAAGATTGTTTGCTTTGCTTTATTAACAGCACACACACACACACACACACACACACACACACACACACACATATATATATATATATATATATATATATATACCCCCGAAAAAAAAATTCGGTCGAGCACTTTAGAGGGAAAGTGCGAATTTTAAAGCGTGGGTGCTACTGCTGTTAATGCAAAAGCTCTTCTATGAATCGAGCACTCTGTGTCACTAGATTGTTTATAAAAAAAAATAAATACTTCAAAATTTACCTTCCTCTCTAACGGGAGCTGATAGTTTAAGGAAAATTCTAGCTCTATACACTCTTCATTATTACTATTGTTTTATTACTAGTTTTATTCCATCTTATTATTGTTGCTTTTTATCCCAATACTCTGGCTCTATACACTCTTCATTATTACTATTATTTTAGTACTAATTTTATTCCATCTTATTATTGTTGCTTTTTATCCCAACACTCTGGCTCTATACACTCTTCATTATTACTATTGTTTTATTACTAGTTTTATTCCATCTTATTATTGTTGCTTTTTATCCCAACACTCTGGCTCTATACACTCTTCAATATTACTATTAATTTAGTACTAAATTTATTCCATCTTATTATTGTTGCTTTTTATCCCAACACTCTGGCTCTATACAATCTTCATTATTACTATTGTTTTATTACTAGTTTTATTCCATCTTATTATTGTTGCTTTTTATCCCAACACTCTGGCTCTATACACTCTTTCATTATTTAGTACTAAATTTATTCCATCTTTTATTGTTGTACTGGCTCTATACTCTTCATTATTACTATTATTTTAGTATTTTATTCCATCTTATTATTATTTGCTTTTTATCCCAATACTCTGGCTCTATACACTTCTTCATTATTTTACTAATTTTATTATTTTAGCTTTTTACTAATTTTATTCCATATTAATTTATTATTATTCCATCTTATTATTGTTGCTTTTTATTTTTATACCTTCATTATTACTATTGTTTTATTACTAGTTTTATTCCATCTTATTATTGTTGCTTTTTATACTCTGGCTCTATACTCTTCATTATTACTATTAATTTAGTACTTTTATTCCATCTTATTATTGTTACTTTTTTTATGTCCACTCTTCTTATTATTATTTTAGTACTAATTTTATTCCATCTTATTATTGTTGTTTTTTTATCCCAATACTCTGGCTCTTCACTCTTCATTATTACTATTATTTTAGTACTAATTTTATTCCATCTTATTATTGTTGCTTTTTATCCCAACACTCTGGCTCTATACAATCTTCATTATTACTATTGTTTTATTACTAGTTTTATTCCATCTTATTATTGTTGCTTTTTATCCCAACACTCTGGCTGTATACACTCTTCATTATTACTATTATTTTAGTACTAATTTTATTCCATCTTATTATTGTTGCTTTTTATCCCAACACTCTGGCTCTATACACTCTTCATTATTACTATTGTTTCATTACTAGTTTTATTCCATCTTATTATTGTTGCTTTTATCCCAATATTTATTTATTTGTTATTTTTATTATTCCAACACCCTGATTTAATACATCTGTCAGTATTATAATTTTTGACTACTATTTCTACTTCTACTAGTTTTATTCCGGTTCGTGATTTGTTTCTACATAGAAAAAGGAAAAAAAAACAAAAAAAGAATGAATGGTTTTAACCTTTACCGTAATGTGAATTTTTGTGATTGTAATAAATCTAAGCATTCAATATTTTTTAATGTAAAATGCTATTTTGCAACCGTCGGAGGGATGCATGTGAATTCATTTATTTATTTTTTGTTTTTTTTTTTTTAATGAAAAAAAGTCTCTTTTGCCTTTTCTAAAATTCTATATTCATCTGCATCGATGAAAAATTGTGAAAAGTGTTAGAATTACGATACCAATTTTTTTCTCTTTCTCTGCACACACGCACACACATATATTATATATATAAACAGGTGGCGATGGGGAAATTTTCGCCATTTTATATCTTACTTTCACGCATGCGCGTTGTTTGTTTTTGATTTTGTCAACTGCACTGTATAGTAGGGTCAGTTGGGCACCGAATATGAGAAAAAATAGCCCTATGACGCAATGCATGCTTTACTGCTTAGCATTCCCGCCGGAAGCTCCAATATGAACTTTTCATAGTGTTTGGGTGTCAATCTGAGGATTCAAAAAGAGTTGGATGAGTATAATGATGATTACGAAGGTGTTTGGAGTGGTCACTAGTGATGACGACGTTATGTCTCGATTCATTTTCCCACAGGGCCTCAAACTCAACGTAACCTACACCAAGTGCCTTGTGGAGGCAGTGCTGCCCTGAGTCAAGAGGGTGGCCGCTGGAAAATCCTATGTCTGGAAACAGGACTCTGCACCATGCCATACAAGCAGGAGAACCTAGTCATTGTTCTCAGACAATTTCTCCAACCACACCACCCCTTACGTCTGCCCCCCAACTCCCCAGACTGAACTCTTCTTGATTATTATGTATGGGGCGCAGATCAAGAAAACTCCTTGTAACACCAAAGATGAACTGAAGGCAAGGTAGCAATTCAAATTCTTTTTGGACTGCTCGAAAAATCTTCCTTTGCATAAGGGACAATAAAACAATTAAGATTGGTCAGAGAAAGGAGACGGAATGATGTCTTTCATCTTATCTTTTTATATCCCTTGTATTATTTTAAATGTTTCTCCATTTTTTGTGCATTAGGTTTAGGTGTGTCCTAGTATGTGTGTGTGTATATATATATATATATATATATATATATATATATATATATATATATATATATATATATTATAAATTAATTGATTTAAAATATCAATTAATTTATAATATTAATGCTCTGTAAATTTACATTGAACACTATTCTATTTGTACATATATATATATATATATATATATATATATATATATTCGTTCTCCATATATATTGTTTTATTACAAGGAAATAGTATATATATATATATATATATATATATATATATAATAAAAAGGCTTAAACACTAATATTCCATGGTCATAATTTATTCCATTGGAATCGTACGTGGAAATTTTTTTTTTCTGAAAATATACATGTATGGGTATTTTTATATATATTTTGCATATGTATGTATATTTTCCACTAATATTATCTATCTATCTATCTATCTATCTATCTATCTATCTATCTATCTCTCTCTCTATATATATATATATGTAGTCTTTGTATGTGTGTGTGTGTAGTTCGACTAGTGTATTTTGCCACTATGTTTATATGGTGTGTGTTTATGCCTGTAGTGTTATGATTTGCTTAGTATTGGTTTAAATTTATCAATTTTTTTCTTGTATTTACAGGTAAGGTTAATTGTTTGTTTGATAGATTTGGATGAATCTGACACGAGAATTACGTTGAGTCAATGATGATATATATATATATATATATATATATATATATATATATATATATATATATATATCCCAAACTTGATATAATATTATATTGCCTGCTATTTTCGTATAGCTGTACTGTTAGGGTGCAGAATTAATGTTGTTTTTCCACTGCCTCATGGCACGGGATGGTAATCTATCCGGTCTATTTTTTAAGATCATATCACTCCATCTAAGGTAGTAAAGCCACCAAGACACAAAGGGTTACGGAGTATTAAAGAATAAGAGAAAACAGAAACATTAGTAAAGCGAGAGAAAAATAAAAGACCAAAAATTAAGAAGACAGAAGATAACGATTGACATTGCATTTAAATTTTTAAAGATCAAAGTTGACAGCAAGGCAAGAACCCGGATGTATTATTAAGGAGAGAGAAAAATAAAAGACCAAGAATTAAGAAGACAAAAGATAACGATTGACATTGCATTTAATTTTTTGAAGATCAAAGTTGACTGGAAAGCAAGAACCCGGAAGTGAGTTCCGCAAGAGAGAAATGCGATAGAGGAAACTATTAGCATAGAAGTTACAGTTAATCTAGCCATTTCAAATGTGAATTGATGAGACCTTTCCGCCAATCTAGTAATGCGCTTAAATTCATAAATTCGAAGTACCATAGTGAAAAGTTCATTTGAACAATTACGATTAAAGTATTTATAGAAAAGGCACAGGGAAATAACTTTATAGCGGTGGGAATGTGACTGGAGCCGAGATGCCAGGTCAGGATCAGTAATAATGCTGATTCTTCTTTGGATTTTTATCAAGAATCTGTAAATATATTGCAGAAGCTGCAGACCAGATATGGCAGCTATATTCAAAGCAAGGACGAATAGTAGACTTATAAATATGTAAGATAGATTATGGCGAGAAATAAAAAAAAAACCTAATCCTAACCCTAATCCTAACCCATTCTTAGCGACTGATCTTGTAAACGATTCTCCGTAATGTCAACTGAGAATTCTCTTTAAAACAATCAAGCAGTTTCGTGAAAACATCAAAATGAAATTTAGGATTGTCAAATTTTTCAAGGCTATTTTTCTCAACAGAATTGTCATTTATGAAAATTTGAATCAACATACATTATTTACATTATTCGGACTATTGTCCTCATCATATGTCGCCATATTTATTACAACGTTTCGGCCGTTGTACGCTCCGGTTTTCTTCAGGTGGTTGGAATGTCGAACTGAACCCTTTTTTTCGCTCACTGGAGTAGACTGTTCTAATATGGCGACAAAGATGAGGACAATAGTCCGAATGATGTAAATAATGTACATAATACCACATCTCAGAAATATAGACAGATATTGAAACAACGTATATTAAAGGATAGAGCCCTAAGGAAGAGCACTATGATGCGAGGCAATGGTTAGCAAGTTAGACTTGCCGGATTACGATTGAGTAGTGAGTTTGATTCTCACTGGGTGACCCACACTTTCGCCCTTGTGCCACATCTAAGCTACGCTTAGAAAGTCAGCTTTTGCCACAATCGCTGTATCAAATTAGTAATAAATCATAGATAGAGTCCTGGGGAACATCTGCATTTATAGAAAAAGATATAGAAGAGTGGCCGTTCTAGACAACCTTAATTTCGTGATTTGCTAAGAAAGACTGAATCAGTTAAAAATTTCGCCCAGAAATAACCTTTCAACTTGTCAAGAAAAATCAGTATGCTAAACCCTATCAAATGCCTCTGAAATATCCAAAGCTACAGTAAGTGCTTCACCATTCATACCTAAAGCTTCATAGACTCATTATGGGAGAAAAGGAACCTCTGCACGGCAAACGCACTATCTGATTCGTGATTATGATGTAAATTAAACATTTACCTATCAGTGGCCGTCCTGGGTATGACGATAAACTACATCCGGCAGCAAGGTCTCTGATAAGAATTTTGGAAGTTTTAAGGATCGTGGAACAACATCTTAATTGCTGTTCCCAGGTCAACTTGTTAGGACCCTAACTATCGGCAAATAGTCACACCCCTCAACTAAACCATATGAAAAAAAATTTAATAGTAAAAATACCAGCAATACATCTTAAATACAGTGTGTGTGTTTGTGCGTGTGTGCGTCTAAGCATCTCCTTCGCTCCCACTGGTCCCAATGATTCATAGCTCATTCAAAAGCCCTAGAAAAGTTAGTCGCAGGGAACGATTTTCGTTGAGCTCAGATTCAGGGTTGCCAGACTATGCGAAGTTAATATATATATTAATATATTGTACTAGCCATTATCGTTGCTTTCATAGTTCAAGAGGTGTAACACTTATTTTCCTTTGTATCCAAAATTCCAGTGCATGTTTTGTTATAAACTAGCTTAAAAGGCACCTTATCGAGCAGCATTTAAGCTAGCTCATGTGGAGGACACTTGGTTTGGCGATTATTACATTAGCCAGGGAGGAGTAGATGCGATAGGCATTAATAAACTACAAAAGAACTCAAAATTGATCGCGGCATTTAAGTATTGAATTAATGCTTCAGCTTATTTTTTTAAAAGTTCAACGATAATTCTTTTCTTGCCAATTAATTTAAATACAATTTGATGTACGTAGGTCCTTACTTTCCGTACAAACAATTATTTTTATTTCATGGGAGACAGAACAGGGGACAATTTATAAGATAAAATTGATATAGTGTAAAGATGGGAAAATAGAAATTAGAATTAGTTATACATTCAACATTTGAATAGTTAGAGAAACATATTATGTAAAACCTATATTATGGAATCTGTAAATACGAAAATTGGAGCTCAATTCTCCCACGAATTTGGGGATTAAAAATACCAGGCCAACTTTATAGTAATTTGCACTAAAGGCTCAATATCTGTATTATATATTATATACTTGTAGGTGGTATCGCTCTTAAGGTTTAACTAATTTGCATATTGATTTTAAGAGTTTATTTCATTGATTAATTGTCCTCCATTATTGTTCTTTTATTCAAGGATTGTTTTGACTTTCATATAAAAAATAGTTCTGTTTAGGAATATTGTCTTATATGGTGCAGAAAAGTGTTTGAAATTTACATTTTACTTAGCATTCAACAAGTTGGTATCTATTTGTAAAACTTTTCTTAACTATAAAAAAGCAATTTATGAATGAAATGTTAATTTAAAATTTTTGTTTCAAACATTTCAAGTAGTGAATATATCTTACTTTGTGAAGCGATAGCGAGCGTCCGAAGACTGCAAGTTTTATATAAAAGAAGACCAGCAATACATGACCAAAAATACATTTTGTCTGTATTTGAATGCATAACGATTGCGTTCAAAATATATTCAGTTGAAGGCTTAACATTTTGTTCAAAATAATTAGATTTGGCATTAAATAACCCATAGAGATGTTGATATGCCGCTGAACAAAATCAAACAATCAAGCAATCAGCCCATCAGTAGCTAGTCAGGTTTGGTCGCAATTGATCGATTATTTTTACGGCATTTTTTATGTCAATTCATTTATAGTTTTTTACGGTTTGTCAGTCTTTTGCAGGTTATTTAAAGATAGAAAAATATTTTTAGATTGTAAGATTTTGGTTGGGGGGGGGATAATAATGATTTACTTATCCAAGGCCTACGAATTAAACTGGGGAGAAGAGGTGGATTCATCAGAATTGGATAAACAAACAAGAAATTATAATGTGGATATAAAGTAGAGTATCAGTTCCATATTACAACCAATATATAAACAGACCCCTCTCTTTATGAACACGGTTGTTTCTATACATTTATATTCCAGAGAAAGTAAAAAAAATCTAAAAGACATGACTGTAAAACTAAACAGTATTTGATAAACAGACAAGAAATGTGGATATAGTGGGGGATCAATTCTATATTACAGTCAATATATAAACTGATCCCTTACTTTCTGGTCACTATAGTTTCTATACATTTCTATTCAAGAGAAATCTAAAAGACATGACTGTGAACCTAATCACTATTTGATAAACAAAGAAGAAATTATAATCTGGATATAAAGTGGGGGATCAATTCCATATTACAATCAATATATAAACTGATCACTCACTTTGTGATCACGATAGCTTCTATGTATTTACATAAATAATATATATAAATAAATCTAATAGAAATGACTATGAACCTAATCAGTATTTGATAAACAAACAAGAAATTATAATGTGGATATAAAATGGGGGATCAATTCTCTATTATAATCAATCTATAAACTGATCACTCATTTTGTAACCACGTTAGTTTCTATACATTTCTATTCTAGAGAATGTAAATAATTCTAAGTCATGACTGTGAACCTAATCAATATTTATCTGATTGACTGATTCGTTTTTTTACAGCTTATCAACCCTTTGCAGGTTAATTAAAGCTAGAAAATTTTATTTTTAGATTTTAAGAATTTGGAGGTGGATAATATCGATTTACTGATACAAGTTGTACTAATTAACTCATAGCTAGGGGAAAAGGTTTTCATTTATGCCTTTTGCAAGTCTATTTGTGCGTAAGTGAATATCAAGAAACTAACTGGAATTGAACTTCAACCCCCTATTTCCAATTCCGTTATCCATTACGCCACCTGCACACCCAAGCTTACAGCACCTGATATTCCCAAGCGGCCCCTCATTTAGGTACTGACCAGGTTCAAAGTTGCTTAAGTTCGGTGATCATGCAAAAGTCGGTGTTTCAACGTGACATAACCGGGTTTTGGTCTCCAACCAGAAACTGAATCATTCATAATATCTGCCCAGGATCAGTGACTTCAAACCAGGAAGGACCAATGTAATGTCCTGAAAATTAACAACAGCTTATCCTGCTACGTATGTGGAGAACATCCGGGACCGATCGACCATATAATATCTGGCTGTGTCCGACTGGCGCCAACAGAATACTTGCAACGACATGATAGGGCTAATCTTTACATGCACTAGTTAATACGTCGTGTATTCAACGTCTCTCCTAAAGAGAATACTTGGCAACTGAAGAAACCACAAGTTGTATAAAATAATGTGGTCACCGTCTAAAGGAATTTCAACGTTCAGACCGAAATCGAGGCAAATGGGCCGCGTATAATTGTAAAAAATCATGTTTAAACACGTCTTCTGATATGAAGTGGAAAAATTATACCAATCAATTGCAAGACGTGCTTCTAGGTAAAATGGTTTGATTTGGTTTGTTTTACGGCATACCAACCACAATGGGTTATTTAATGCCGACACGATTTTTTATTGCTGGTAATATTTTTTCAGAAAATTATTGCTGGTAATATTTTTTTCCAAAAATTTATTGATGGTAAGAATGTATTTCTGGTAATAATTTTTTCTTCAAAAATTCATTGCTGGTAATAAGTTTTTTCTCCAAAAATGTATTGCTGGTAATTATTTTTTCAGAAATATATTGCTGGTAATAATGTATTTCTGGTAATAATTTTTTCTTTAAAAATTAATTGCTGGTAATAATTTTTTCATAAATATATTACTGGTAATAATGTATTGCCGGTAATAATGTTTTTCTTCAAAAATTCATTGCTGGTAATTAGTTTTTCATGAATATATTACTGGTAATAATGTATTTCTGGTAATATTTTTTTCTTCAAAAATTTATTGCCGGTAATAATTATTACAAAAATGTATTTCTGGTATTAAATTTTATTTTTACTATTTCATAGTGTTTTGATCCCATTTTGGGTGTTAAGTATTTGTCCATCTCTGGTACCCTAACAAGTGCTACCACCCCAGGTCAGGGTGGATTTGGGAACACCATCAATTAAGAGGTGGTTCCACGCTCCTCAAAACCTCCTGATCAGAGGCTTTGCTGTTGGATGTAGTTTATCGTTCTACCCAGGACGCGGATGGATACAGTTTATCCTCTTACGCAGAACGTAGGACAAAAATGGTTCACTGTCTCTTACTTGACAATTTTTCTCACCAGAATATTACATATTTGTAAATCTACTATTCATCCATGCATTGAATATTGCTGCCATATCGCGTCAAATGCTTCTACCATATACCCACTTGTGCAAATTAATTGAAACAACCGTATACGATCAGTTTTAGACCCACTAGAGTGGCAGGGTGTAATCGCTTTCTACTTTTTCCTCAGATCTGTTGTGTGCAGTAATATGAATCTATTTTCGGGTGTATGGTGAAATTTGTTTGACCTTGAAAAATATTGCATCATACGTGATTGCATCAGATTTATATCACGCTCAGACGCGATTGTCTCAACAGTCGATTAGTTGTCCTACGGCCATTGTCTGCGATGGACGTTACTCCAAGAAACCGTACGAAAATTGTAACTCCAGACGAACACACTGGAAAGCTTTACCAGTGCAAAAATCAAAGTACTATAGGTCTGGAAACTCTCCTGATTTAAATCCAATTCGAGAATTTGTGGTCAATCTGCAAGGAACGACTTCGTGGAATGGACATATGAAGTACTAACATGCGCACTGGGTCAAGATTCAATGGAAAAATACGAACAAAAAATAAATAATAAGGGAATTATTCGTTTTGTATCAATTAATTTGCACAGAGGTGTATTTAGAGAATCTTGATAAAATACGAACAAGTATTTGCAATGTTATCGGCTTTGACATGGCATCTCGGCTTCATTCACTTCCCCACCGCTCTAACATAGTTTCCAAGGGCCTTTGCTATAAATTATATATATTGGTAATTGCGCGTATGAGCTTTCCTCTTTGGCAGCTTGTCTTTATGGATTTAAGCGCAGTACTAGATTGGCGGCTAGGTCTCATCATTTTCCAGTTGAAATGGATAGATATAACTTTAAGTTCTATGCTATCAGTTTCTTCTCTCGCACTTCCGCCTTCCGAAAATCTCTTCGGCTCTCTTACTTTCTAGTCAACTTTGATCTTCAAAAATGTAAATGCAAAGTAAATCGTTATATTCTGTCTTTTTAATTCTTGTTCTTTCTGTTTAATAATGTTTTTTTTTTCCTTGTTATTCTTTCACATCCAAGAACCCCCCTTGCGTCTTAGTGACTTTATTGCTTTGCCTCGGGGAAAATGATTAAAAAAAAATGATGTTACATGCAAAAGCACATTTTTAAAACGTTTGCGAGACTACGTAAAGGAAAGGACCTCTAGATAGAAATTAGTAGAATGTAGAAGCTGAAGAGAGTAACTGTTGTTAGTGGGATTTAGGAAAAGATTTCAAAGGGAGCAAAAAATATGTGGGTCAAATTTATGATTTGCCAAAATGGTCATACACATGGCTACTTCTCAAGTCTTGTGTAGATTTATCCCTATGCAGCGACGACGATTGCATAATTGTCTCCTTGTTTGCATTACACATCTGTTTGCATTTTAAAATAAAAAAATCATTTTTCTTGAAGCAACTGGTTGAGACCTGAGGCAAGTCGTATTATTATTATTACAGTGTAACCCGGATATAAGAGAGTTGTTGGGACCGGAGAAGAAGTCTCTTATATCCGGGTTTCTCTTATATCCGGGTTTGGTCTAATTTATATACATTAATACAGGCTCTAATTTGGGACCAGATAAAATCTCTCTTATATCCGAGTTTCTCTTATATCCGGGTTACACTATATATATATATATATATATATATATATATATATCAGTGTAACCCGGATATAAGAGAGTTTTCGGGACCGGAGAAGAAGTCTCTTATATCCGGTTTTCTCTTATATCCGGGTTTGATCTATTTATATACATTAACACAGGCTCTAATTTGGGACCAGAGAAAATCTCTCTTATATCCGGGTTTCTCTTATATCCGGGTCTCTTATATCCGGGTTACACTGTATTATTATTATTATTATTATTATTATTATATTTCGATTTCCGCTATGGTTACATTAACTAACAAGTCTGCTGGTAGATATAAGGTTAGTAGTGGTGTGCTGCTATGGCGAAATTTCATGATTTGTTTTCCTTTTTTCTTCTTTCTCTTTTTTCTTTTCTTCTTCTACTTCTTTTTTCTTCTTCTTCTTCTCCTTTTTCTTCATCATTTTCTTCTTTTTTCTTCTTCTTTTCCTTCTACTTCTTTTTCTTCTTCGTCTTTTTCCTCCTCCTCTTCTTTTTCTTCTTTTACTTCTTCTTTTTCCTCTTTTACCTCTTCTTTTTCGTTTTCTTCTTCTTTTTCTTCTTCGTCTCCTTCTTTGACTTCTTCTTCGTATTTTTTGTTTTCTTCTTCTTATTATTATATATCGATTACTGCTAAGGTCAAACTAACTACCAAGTCTGCTGGAAGACTTAAGGCTAGTAATGGTGTGTTGTTATGGCTACATTTTATGATTTGTGTTTTTTCTTTTCTTTTTCCTTTTTTCTTCTTTTTCTTCTTCGAATTTTTCTTTATTTCTTCTTCTTTTTGCTCCTCTTCTTTTTTCTTTTTTTCTTTTTCGTTTTCTTCTTCTTTTTCTTCTTTTTTCCTCATTTTTCTCCTTTTTCTTCTTCGACTTTTCTTTAGTTCTTCTTTTTCCTCCTCTTCTTTCTTCTTTCTTCTTCTTTCTTCTTCTTCTTCTTTTGGAAGCCCTAAGGCAGATAGTGGTAAGTTTTTTTTATGGCTAAATTTAATGATTTCTTTTACTAACAGCCATAACATCACCCGGGCAAAGTTCCTTTTAGTGTGTGATCTGTACTTATCAAGACAATCATTTTGTATTTCTCTTAAGCTGGGGTTGTCAGGGATTTTTTTCAATGTATTGTTGTATTCCTTTTTTATCATTTCAAGCGCACCTACTCTGACTGGTACTATTCTTGTTTTCAATTTTTACATTTTATCCATTTCAATTTCCGGTTTTTTATGCTTTGATAGTTTTTCAAATTCCTTGCTTGATGGATTACAGTCCGTTGGGCCAGCCATATCAATTAGAAGGCAATATTTTTTTCTTTTCGGGTTTTGACAATTATGGTCGGCCTATTTCGTTCAAAAAATGTAAATATGGTCTACTCCCATAGACTTGTGATGTCGTTTTTTTTGTAAACGGTGCTGGATGATGTTTATACTAGTATTTAACATCTTTTCGAAAATATCTGCACATCGTCTAGTGTAAGTATATTATTATTGTTGTTGTTATTATTATTATTATTATTATTAATCATAATAATAATAATAATAATGTGTTAGCCCAAAATGCAGATTATGTGATAAATTGACCATCTTGCGTGGTATTGGTATATATATATATATATATATATATATATATATATATATATATATATATATATATAAATTAAAATTAAAGAAGAAAACTTGACACTTTTATCTTTTAAATGTCAATCGTGCTACCATTTGTTGTTCATGATATATAAGAGAACTTAGAATGTGACATAGACTTTTGAAACACGCATATATATATATATATATATATATATATATATATATATATATATATATATATATATATATATATATATATATATATATATATATATATATATATAAAGCCATTTTTATGCTTTGTTTTAGAATAAACAGTATTAAACAACATTTACCGCCCTGATTGCCCGAAAAATTTATATGAATGTACGTGAGAGAATCATGGATGATTGTAGTTTAAAAGCAGTAAAATCGACCTTCCTAACCGAACGATCCTCTGGGGTCGAATCGGTTAAGGCACGTCAGGCTATATGACTGTTCCGTATAAGATACAGTTTCGACTCCTGTCGGTGGACGTATATTTTCTATGAAAATTTCTTGGAGATTTTATTATAAAACAGAGCATTTACTTAAATATTTGTATCTATAAAAAGAATGTATAAACTTAAAAATGTGTTAAAATAATTGTCGGATTTTATAACATGTTTATCTTATAATTTTCGAATATATATATATATATATACGCATGAAGAAAATTCCGGGCCAATTTGTATAAAATTTTCATTTTCATATGAATATTTACTTTGGCTGCTATAACTGCTGTCAGTATTGACAGGCGAAAGATTTGACGGGATAGAAGAAAATTTCGGACCAATTTGTATAAAATGTAAATTTCCATATGAATATTTACTTTGACTGCTATAACTAATGTTAGTATTGACAGACAAAGGATTTGACGGGATAGAAGAAAATTTTTGACAGCAATAATTACTGCCAGTTTATAAACGAAGGCAGAAAATTTTTAACCGGATTGTCCAAAATATTTTCTGATATCTATCATTAATTTCTCTGCTGCTATAACCATTGTAAATTCTGACTGATTATGGCAGTAACGGCACTTAAGAATATTTCGAACCAATTTACTTGACTCTTTTAACAATGGCCTGCTTTGACAGATATATAGAGCCAGTAACGATATAGAATTAACTCTTAAATCAGTTCTGACAAAGATTTTCTATGATCTGAGAATTTTGATTTGAATTCTTGCGTGCTGATCGGAATTAGCCTTGACGATGAGATCAGTCAATCGTTAAATTTAATCCTAAATTACGGGCGTACATTTAAAGGATAACTGATTTACGTACTCATGCACATTGATACACGCACTTACACCATGAGAGATAATAATCATATATATATATATATATATATATATATATATATATATATATACACACGTACAGACAACAATTTGTACAAAATATTGTTTATTATCTATGAATCTTGTGCGCAGTAAACATTTCAGAATTGAAACATCAAAGAAGTGACGATATTGAAGATTTCTGATCAATTTGTATCAATACTGTTCAGTATCCGTGTATATTTACTTGGCTACTATAATCATTGTCAGTGCTGACAGATGAAAGCACTAACAAAAAAGAAGATTTTGGAGCAGTTTCAAGAAAATATTGTCCATTATTTATAAACGTCTAATTGTCTTTTATAGCCATTGTCATTATTGACAGACACAGTAAAATATGAAAGAAAATTTATATAAAATGTTTATTTTATTTAATATTATTTGCTTGACTGCTATATCTATTGTTAGTATTGACACGCAAAGTATTTGACAGACACAGCCAGTAAAATACAGAAGAAAATTTACTTGACTGCTATAACTATTGTTAGCATTGACAGGCGAAGGATTTGACGGTATTGAAGAAAATTTCGGAGCAATTTGCATAAAATGTTAATTTTCATATTAATATTTATTTGTCTGCTATAACTATAGTTAGCATTGACAGGCGAAGGATTTGACGGAATTGAAGAAAATTACGGTGCAAATTGCATAAAATGTTCATTTTCATATAAATATTTATTTGTCTGCCATAACTATTGTTAGCATTGACAGGCGAAGGATTTGACGGAATTGAAGAAAATTTCGGAGCAATTTGCATAAAATGTTCATTTTCATATGAATATTTATTTTTCTGCTATAACTATTGTTAGCATTGACAGGCGAAGGATTTGACGGAATTGAAGAAAATTTCGGAGCAATTTGCATAAAATGTTCATTTTCATATTAATATTTATTTGTCTGCTATAACTATTGTTAGCATTGACAGGCGAAGGATTTGACGGAATTGAAGAAAATTTCGGAGCAAATTGCATAAAATGTTCATTTTCATATGAATATTTATTTGTCTGCTATAACTATTGTTAGCATTGACAGGCGAAGGATTTGACGGAATTGAAGAAAATTTCGGAAAAAATTGCATAAAATGTTCATTTTCATATTAATATTTATTTGTCTGCCATAACTATTGTTAGCATTGACAGGCGAAGGATTTGACGGAATTGAAGAAAATTTCGGAGCAAATTGCATAAAATGTTCATTTTCATATGAATATTTATTTGTCTGCCATAACTATTGTTAGCATTGACAGGCGAAGGATTTGACGGAATTGAAGAAAATTTCGGAGCAAATTGCATAAAATGTTCATTTTCATATGAATATTTATTTGTCTGCTATAACTATGGTTAGCATTGACAGGCGAAGGATTTGACGGAATTGAAGAAAATTTCGAAGCAATTTGCATAAAATGTTCATTTTCATATTAATATTTATTTGTCTGCTATAACTATTGTTAGCATTGACAGGTGAAGAATTTGACGGAATTGAAGAAAATTTCGGAGCAAATTGCATAAAATGTTCATTTTCACATTAATATTTATTTGTCTGCTATAACTATTGTTAGCGTTGACAGGCGAAGGATTTGACGGTATTGAAGAAAATTTCGGAGCAAATTGCATAAAATGTTCATTTTCATATGAATATTCATTTGTTTTGCTATAACTATTGTTAGCATTGACAGGCGAATGATTTGACGGAATTGAAGAAAATTTCGGAGCAAATTGCATAAAATGTTCATTTTCATATTAATATTTATTTGTCTGCCATAACTATTGTTAGCATTGACAGGCGAAGGATTTGACGGAATTGAAGAAAATTTCGGAGCAATTTGCATAAAATATTCATTTTCATATGAATATTTATTTGTCTGCTATAACTATTGTTAGCATTGACAGGCGAAGGATTTGACGGAATTGAAGAAAATTTCGGAGCAATTTGCATAAAATGTTCATTTTCATATGAATATTTATTTGTCTGCTATAACTATGGTTAGCATTGACAGGCGAAGGATTTGACGGAATTGAAGAAAATTTCGGAGCAAATTGCATAAAATGTTCATTTTCATATTAATATTTATTTGTCTGCTATAACTATAGTTAGCATTGACAGGCGAAGGATTTGACGGAATTGAAGAAAATTTTGGTGCAAATTGCATAAAATGTTCATTTTCATATGAATATTTATTTGTCTGCCATAACTATTGTTAGCATTGACAGGCGAAGGATTTGACGGAATTGAAGAAAATTTCGGAGCAATTTGCATAAAATGTTCATTTTCATATGAATATTTAATTGTCTGCCATAACTATTGTTAGCATTGACAGGCGAAGAATTTGACGGAATTGAAGAAAATTTCGGAGCAAATTGCATAAAATGTTCATTTTCACATTAATATTTATTTGTCTGCTATAACAATTGTTAGCGTTGACAGGCGAAGGATTTGACGGTATTGAAGAAAATTTCGGAGCAAATTGCATAAAATGTTCATTTTCATATGAATATTTATTTGTCTGCCATAACTATTGTTAGCATTGACAGGCGAAGGATTTGACGGAATTGAAGAAAATTTCGGAGCAATTTGCATAAAATGTTCATTTTCATATGAATATTTATTTGTCTGCTATAACTATTGTTAGCATTGACAGGCGAAGGATTTGACGGAATTGAAGAAAATTTCGGAGCAAATTGCATAAAATGTTCATTTTCACATTAATATTTATTTGTCTGCTATAACTATTGTTAGCGTTGACAGGCGAAGGATTTGACGGAATTGAAGAAAATTTCGGAGCAATTTGCATAAAATGTTCATTTTCATATGAATATTTATTTGTCTGCCATAACTATTGTTAGCATTGACAGGCGAAGGATTTGACGGAATTGAAGAAAATTTCGGAGCAAATTGCATAAAATGTTCATTTTCATATGAATATTTATATTTCTGCTATAACTATGGTTAGCATTGACAGGCGAAGGATTTGACGGAATTGAAGAAAATTTCGGAGCAATTTGCATAAAATGTTCATTTTCATATTAATATTTATTTGTCTGCTATAACTATTGTTAGCATTGACAGGTGAAGAATTTGACGGAATTGAAGAAAATTTCGGAGCAAATTGCATAAAATGTTCATTTTCACATTAATATTTATTTGTCTGCTATAACTATTGTTAGCGTTGACAGGCGAAGGATTTGACGGTATTGAAGAAAATTTCGGAGCAAATTGCATAAAATGTTCATTTTCATATGAATATTCATTTGCCTGCCATAACTATTGTTAGCATTGACAGGCGAAGGATTTGACGGAATTGAAGAAAATTTCGGAGCAAATTGCATAAAATGTTCATTTTCATATGAATATTTATTTGTCTGCTATAACTATTGTTAGCATTGACAGGCGAAGGATTTGACGGAATTGAAGAAAATTTCGGAGCAATTTGCATAAAATGTTCATTTTCATATGAATATTCATTTGCCTGCCATAACTATTGTTAGCATTGACAGGCGAAGGATTTGACGGAATTGAAGAAAATTTCGGAGCAAATTGCATAAAATGTTCATTTTCATATGAATATTTATTTGTCTGCTATAACTATTGTTAGCATTGACAGGCGAAGGATTTGACGGAATTGAAGAAAATTTCGGAGCAATTTGCATAAAATGTTCATTTTCATATGAATATTTATTTGTCTGCCATAACTATTGTTAGCATTGACAGGCGAAGGATTTGACGGAATTGAAGAAAATTTCGGAGCAAATTGCATAAAATGTTCATTTTCATATGAATATCTATTTGTCTGCTATAACTATTGTTAGCATTGACAGGCGAAGGATTTGACGGAATTGAAGAAAATTTCGGAGCAAATTGGATAAAATGTTCATTTTCACATTAATATTTATTTGTCTGCTATAACTATTGTTAGCGTTGACAGGCGAAGGATTTGACGGTATTGAAGAAAATTTCGGAGCAAATTGCATAAAATGTTCATTTTCATATGAATATTCATTTGTTTTGCTATAACTATTGTTAGCATTGACAGGCGAAGGATTTGACGGAATTGAAGAAAATTTCGGAGCAAATTGCATAAAATGTTCATTTTCATATTAATATTTATTTGTCTGCTATAACTATTGTTAGCATTGACAGGCGAAGGATTTGACGGGATTGAAGAAAATTTCGGAGCAAATTGCATAAAATGTTCATTTTCATATGAATATTTACTGTGAGTGCTATAACTGTTGTTAGTATTGACAGGTGAAGGAAGTGGCGATATAGAAGACAAATTCAGACCAATTTATATAAAATATTGTTTAGCATCGATGAATTTGTACTTGGCTTTTAACCCGTGCCTGTTTTGATCGATAGAACCCTTAACAATTTAGAATACATTCTTAGACTCGATCTGACCAAACTTTTTCTATGATCTGTGAATTTTGATTTGATTTCCTGCGTGCTGCTCGAAGTTAGCCTTGATGATGAGTTCAGCCAATCGTTAAATTTAATCATAAATTACGTGCGTGCACTTAAATAATAACCGATGTACGACGCGCACGTGAACACCGACTACGCATGCGCACAGTGAACGATCGAGAGAAATAGAGAGAGAAAGAAGGGAATAAAGAGGACAAAGCCTATCGGAATTGAGACCTTCCAAGTTATATCGAACGAACGGAAATAAACACTGTCACGGAAGGATAATGTGATATTAGAGGTAAAAATAGATAAAAATGGAGACGAATATGTATAAGGACGATTCGGGAGGGCATTGATTCGAAATCACATAAAAGAAGTCTGGATTGCTTTTATTACGAATCGAAGTGGACTTCAAGAAAATCATGGCGTCATTTTCCTGAACAGCTTTCAAGTGTATGAAAATACAGTAAAACTAAGAAGGCCTTACGGATATGAGGAATTGGTTACAA
>CAHIKZ030000138.1:785000-820000 GCA_903632075.3 Acanthosepion pharaonis
TTCAGATACGGAAATGTTTGATGGAGCTCCCGATCGGATATGAATTTTCAAATAACACCAGAGGTTTATATTTATATATATATATATATATATATATATATATATATATATATATATATATATATATATATATATATATATATATATCTGACCTTCTCAGTATGTTCTCTGTTTTATTTATATTTCTACAACACCCACATTTTTCTATACGCGTTATATTTTCCATATACGTTTTTTATATATATATATATATATATATATATATATATATATATATATATATATATATATATATGGAAGCAAGCTAATATTCGTGCACATACAAATTATTAATTTACTGTATTCACAAATAATGAATAAACATACTATTCGTATAATTAACTGTACACAGATGCATAATAAGTAAATATATATAGAAAACAGAAAAATTGATTTAATAGAAATAAATTCTATTTATCTATTTTAATGGGTCAAAAAGTATTCGTATAATGCAAATTTCAGATTTTAAAACTTTGCACTTACTTTAATACTCTAGATTATTCAAGTTGAGTATTCTAGAATATTCCAATAATGTTATCAGTTGCTATTTTTAGCCTAAAAGTACAAACAGAGCATTCTGTAATTGATATTCGTGCAAGAAGGTTTTCATCATGGCAAGAAGTAAAGAATTGACAAATTCGCCAAAGGAACTGATTGTTTTAGCTCTGGAAAGAAAGTAAAAGTTACAGAAAAATCTCAGACAACCTGAATATTCCATTTATTACAATTAGTTCATTCATTGTAAGGTATAAAAAATTGAAATCTGTTGAAAACCAAAGAAGAACAGGTGCTCCACGGAAAATTTCTTCAAGATCTTCGAAGAAATTAATGCGTCAAATTAAACAAAATCCAATGGTTACTCGTAAAGTGCTTCAGGATGATTTGCTTTCATTAGGAATCTGTGTCACGAAAAGGAAATAAGTAATGAAATTCATAGGAACAATCTAAAGTCAGCCCACCCTCTCAGAAAACTCCACTGCTATTGAAAAGATACAGAGATACCAGGTTGGAATTCGTTCTTGAACATAAGGATAAGGAAAAATCGTTTTGGGAAATCGCATTATTGACAGACAAAACCAAAATTGAGTTGTTTGAACGCCATTCTAGAAATCATGTATGGAGGAAAAATGGCGATGCCTTCAAATAAAAGAACACAGTTCCAACAGTGAAATTTGGTGGTTGAAGCATCATGGTTTGGGGATGTTTTTTTCTGTAAAAAGTACAGGAAATATATTAGGAATAGGTAGTAGAATGAATGCCTCAGCATATCAAAATATTTTGGAAGTAAATGTAATGATTTCGGTTGAAAATCTTGAATTTCCTCCTGATTGGATCTTCCAAAAAGATAATGATCCTAAGCACATTGCAAATTCTATGAAGAAATGGTTTGCTAAAAATAATGTAAATATCCTGAAATAGCCAAGATTTAAACTTAATCGAGAACCTGTGGTGTTATTTGAAAATTCAAATCCAATCGAGAAATCTAATAAAGATCCCAGATCTGAAGAACATATCCGAAGAAGAAAGGAACAAAATACCAACTAAAATTTGCAAATCATTGAGAACTACAAGAAGTTGATTGCTGTAGAAGTGAATAATGGCTATTCTACAAAGAATCAAATAAAGATTTAGTATTCTTTTTTGTATTGTACGAATATTTTTCACTCATTAAAATGGATAAATGGGATGTTTTCTATGCATATTTAGTTATCATGCATCTGTGTACTGTTAATTATATGAATAGTTAATTTATTCATTAGTTGGGAATACAGTAAATTAATTATTTGTATGTGCACGACTATTTATTTGCTGCCACTATCTATATATATATATATATATATATATATATATATATATATATATATATATATATATATATAACGGGTATATGGAAAATGTGAGAAATATAACGCGTATAGAAAAGTGTGGGTGTTGTAGAAATATAAATGAAACAAAACATTCTGAGCAGGTCAGATATATATATATATTTCATCGAGTCTAGAAGAATCCTCAACAGAATTCAGAAAGTATTAGACAGCTGTTTCTTCCTATTTGGGACTCATCATCAGTGCGCATCCTTTACCGAGAATCGAACCTGGACCTTTACGATAGAACGCAAGCGTCATACCATCTGCACCAATGGGCGACGAAGAAGGAACTCACTAGACTCGATATAGCGTCGCTACTCATAAATTCTCTGGTGATACTCATCCAAGTATTCAAACCCAACGGGTTGTGCCCCAATAGCAACGTCTTCCTTCCCCCTTAGCCGCTCCATCGCAGAGCATTAGCTGGGTCAAACAAGGATATACAAGTGATAGAATTTTGGGGGTGGGGATTAGAATAATCATTATAGTAATTCATCGAGTCTAGAAGAATCTTCAACAGAATGCAGAAAGCACTGGACGGCCGTTTCGGCCTATTTGGGACTTCATCAGCAGTGCGCATCCACTATCGAGAATTACTATAATAAATTTAGCGATAACATAAAACAACTAAATCGTAACTTCGAGAAAATTGATAAAAGATTTGACATAACTTGTCGATATTATTTGACGAAATATCTTTCAAAAGGATTATTGTTACCGAAATACGCCTTATATATATATATATATATATATATATATATATACAGTGTAACCCAGATATAAGAGACCCTGATATTAGAGAAACCTGGATATAAGAGAGATTTTCTCTGGTCCCAAATTAGAGCCTGTGTTAATGTATATATAATAGACCAAACCCGGATATAAGAGAAACCCGGATATAAGAGACTTCTTCTCCGGTCCTGACAACTCTCTTATATCCGGGTTACACTGTATATATATTATAAAGAGATAATCACACATTGAATCAATTAGCAATATTAATGCAATTAATGGCGAAATCTGCTTGCTAACAGACTTAATATAAGCATTAAACTACTAACAATCCACTGAATGATGCGATCCTTTTGTATACAATTGTTGTCAGATGGACCTGGTGTATTTTTTAGAGCAGCAAGTACTTTCAAGAACTTCATGTTCTCATCATCAGGCTGTAATTTTTTCCTTTAAAATCAAAACTCGAAGAAATTTTATATTTACAGCGTCTTTCGTCCATACACATATGCAGTCGCATAAATAAATTTCGCCTGATGAAGACCTAAGGTACGAAACACATCATACGAATATTTTTTCTCCTTTGTCATACATTTTTTCTACAAAACTGTTCTTGATATATAAAATATATATCGTTATACCATATATATATATATATATATATATATATATATATATATATATATATACAAAGGAATAATCACACATAGAATCAATCAGAAGTATTAATGCGATTATTGGCGACATCCATCGCTAGAAAACATAATATATGCATTAAAATCCTGTTCATCCATAGTGCGAGTTTGATCCTCGTCGATAAACTTGTTGTCTGTAGTTTCCAGTTTATTTGATATTAAAATGCTAGTACTTACGAATAGTCTTCTATTCATCATCAGGCGTGTGTTTTTTTCCTTATAAAATCAAAAACTTGAAGACGATATACCTGTATGTCGACCGAAAGATGTTTTTTGAATATCTGCTATTATTGACGGTTGTGTAAGATCTCGGAACGTGCAAAGACGCAACGTTTAGTTTTTCAAAATTTTAAGTGAGAATTTTATTTAAATATTTGTTGTGATGTGTTAAATCCACGTATTCTATTTTTACAAGTGTATTCAGTTTTTATGTCATGAACTAAGAATATAGTTCAATAATATAGTGTAATGTCTTAGTAGTAGTTTTTTTTTTTTTTTTTTTTTTAAACTACAGACAACAAGTTTATCTACGAGGATCAAACTCGCACTATGGATGAACAGGATTTTAATGCATATATTATGTTTTCTAGCGATGGATGTCGCCAATAATCGCATTAATACTTCTGATTGATTCTGTGTGTGATTATTTCTTTGTATGTAAATCATATGCTGCCTAATGTTTTTATATATATATATATATATATATATATATATATATATATATATATATATATATATATATATATGAGTCTTCAATTGGCCAACATTTGCTGGACAATGATGCTTGTGCCGCTGAGTACGAAGACACGTGGTTTTCAGTTTTACAAAGCGCTCGATCAACACACCACCTTCAAGTTTCTGAAGCCGTCTATATTAAGTGTCAGCAACCCAGTCTGTGGAGACAGAAGGGACACTTTTTACGTTCCTTACGTCTTTTGGAGGGTCTGTGAGTTCCCCTTTTTCTATTTTAAAACTCTTGTGGAACTATTTATTTACATCCCCCCCTCGTTTAATTTTAATAATTAAAATTTGTCTTTTGGTCGAGTCCCACCTTTCCCTCCTCATTAACTTCATTAATTTGGTTTGTATTCATTTATATCTAATATTGCCAACGAATATGTTTGACAAAGCGTTGGCCGAAAGGTACCTTACGTATGACGTACACTTTATTTAAAATATATATATATATATATATATATATATATATATATATATATATATATATATATATATATGGTTTATTTGAATTCATTCAAACAAGTTAAAAGTGGAACGACAGCGTCTGTCTGTTTAAATTTTGTGTATGCTTTCAGATGTAATTCGGGATCAGAATTTTGGGAAAAAGTTCTCGTATAGTCAATCGTTTCAGTCATTAGCAAGAACTGGTTGTTGCTTGTGTGATAGACAAGATTTTATTGACTATATCCAGACATTTTTTTTTCGAGCGCTGGGATTCGAATTAGTCCATTGTAATATCATGTGGAACGGTTGTATTGGCGCCTGACCGCAGCAAAAAAACAAAAAAAAAACGTATTAAATATTTATAGCTATTCTTATTTTATACGCATATTCAACTTGATGTGGCTGTAAGCAGAATACTAAGAAGATAGATTAGATGCATAGAATTATAAAAGACGAAAATAATATTAATCCATTTTAGCGTTACAAACAAATCCTTTTTTTTCTCCCTTCGGTTTCTTTATATTTCCTCTTTGTTTCCATTTCATTAAAGCGCCCGAATGTTTTTTTGGTTTTCTTTCTTTCTTTCTTTCTTTCTTTCTTTCTTTCTTTCTTTCTTTCTTTCTTTCTTGTTTACATTTCCCTGAAGCAGGCGTAAACTGACAGATAGCTTATCTTCTTTTTCTTTCTTTCTTTCTTTCTTTCTTTCTTTCTTTCTTTCTTTCTTTCTTTCTTTCTTTCTTTCTTTCTTTCTTTCTTCACATTTCACTGAAGCAGGTGAAAACTGACCGATACCGTCTTTGTTTGTTTGTCCGTTTATTTGTTTTTTTCCTTCCTTCCTTCCTTCCTTCCTTCCTTCCTTCCTTCCTTCCTTCCTTCCTTCCTTCCTTCCTTCCTGTTTTTGTTTGTTTGTTTCTTTCTTTTCCTTTTCTTATTTCCCTCCTTATCCATATTTCACTGAATCAGGCGAAACATAACCGATAGCTTCTTTGTTTGTTTGTTTCTTTCTTTCTTCTAATCGTTCCTTCCTTTCTTTCTTTTGCTTTTTTTTTATTTCCCTCCTTATTCACATTTCACTGAAGCAGGCGTAAACTGACCAATAGCTTCTTTCTTTCTTTCTTTCTTTCTTTCTTTCTTTCTTTCTTTCTTTCTTTTCTTTACATCCTGGTTTTTACTATCTAATCGTCTTTCTTTCTTGCAGGCGTAAACTGAACGATAGCTTCTTGCTTTCTTTCTTTCTTTCTTTCTTTCTTTCTTTTACTCAAGACAAACGTCATCTCTGATATATCTTTTCTTTCTGTCTTTACTCGCAATTGAAAAGCAATGTTTCACTATTTATCTGCGATCATGGCAGACTATAACGGTACGCGCTAACTCACTCACTAGATAAAGGAGAGACAAGAAAACTTATAACATGATTATTGTTATTGCTGTTGCTTGTCTTCGCCAACGAAGACTTACGGAAGTCCTTCATTTCTGTAGCAGACTCTCGAATGGGTTCTTTACATCTGCGTGTGTGTACGTGTGCGGGGATTGTGCCATTTGTGGATACACTATTACTGCACGCATGCGTAGTGTGCTTGGCGCGAAATGGGAAGGAATGAAGGTCACAGTTAACGTTGGGCTACCGAACGATTTCTCGTGCGATTTCGGCGTGACTAGAGTATTTCCTTGTGCCGCTACGAACGCGCTATCCAAGGCGTCAGTGTTGATTGCATTGATGTTAGTGTGTCTTATCTGTTCAAGGATGAGGCGGCGGAGAGGTGGTTGAGAGTTAGTCGAAGGTGCCTTCTCGGTGTCCGGACTGGTGAATACAGATCATTAGCGTTGGGTGGCGAGATGGATAAGTGAGAAACGTAAGCAGGACTGGAGCTAATGTTAGTGTATAGTGAATGATTACAGTGAAGGTTGTGTGGCCCACGACAGCGAATGAAAAGTTTTAGGGAGAGGAACAGAGAGAGAGAGAGAGAGAGAGAGAGAGATGGGGGAGAGAGGGACAGAGAGAAACAGAGAGAAATAGAGCAGAAGGAGAAAGAAAGAAAGGGATAGAGAGGAAAGGTTATACAGAAAGAGAAAGAAAGAATATAAAAGTTAGCGGGGAGAATGAAGAGACAGAAAAGATATACAAATACAGAAACACAGAGAGAGAGAGAGAGAGAGAGAGAGAGAGAGAGAGAGAGAAAATAAAGATTTGGAACGAATAAAAAATAGGGGTAGAACTAAATATAAAATATTGGAAAGCGTGGAGTATAGATATAAAATATGAGCCTTAAATCATGTGGAGTATAGAAAGATATGTAAACAAATAAATACCGTATATGTCGGTGTACAAGGCGACTTTTTACCCTTAAAAATAACCCCATCCAAATCAGGTATACTTCAGATATCAAACATGAGCCTTAAATCATGTGGCTTATGGTAAGTTGTTACCATGGCCGATGTATGTCTCAACAAGCCGTTTAAAGAACAGGGGAACGAGATGATGGTTAGCGGTGATAAGTCGTTCAGGCTAACGGAATAGCCTAGCGAAAACATGGCATCTACTCATGAGGTACTCTAGATTCTGGTAGTTAATTGACAATAACTCCCGTCATTTTTTCATTAGAATTTGAGTGAAAAGAAAGTATATTGCTCAATTTATTTAATTGGAGTCGCCTTGTACGTCAGCATATACAGTACTATATATATATATATATATATATATATATATATATATATATATATATATATATATATATATATATATATATATATATGGTAATTTTTACAAATACTTTCATAGCAATTGCTCCAAGGAGCTGCATTCGCTGGTTCCCAGACTTCATGAGTTCAAGCGCCGTACGAGGCTGGCAATTCCGCTCTCACCCTTTCACTGTCGAAACTACTAAATGTAGCCGTCTCTTCTATTCCAATAGCTTCATGTCTCGCACCTCTCGCCCGTGGAACTTCCTTCCCTATTCCAGTTTCCCTGGGAGCTATAATTCCAGCTATTCAAATGTAATGTCAATCGACATCTCCAGTTGCCTTGATCTATCCACTATCCCTCTCCTCATCCTTTCTTCTATCACTCCTAACTGATCTTGCTCCAAATCTTCTGTAACCCCTTGCGTCCTAGTGGCTTCCCGCCTTGCTTTGGGTGAAACGCTTAAAATATATATATATATATATATACATATATATATATATATATATATATATATATATATATATATATATATATATATATATGAAAAGTATATACTAAAAATAAATATATATATGTATAATTATTTATATATTATATATCTGGTACTTATTAGAAAGCGCTCAATATCAGAGATAGAGCTAACATATTCAGTTGGATAGATGTGAGTTTGTGACCCTGGGTTTCACGCTTTAGCGATCGCTAAAGCGTGAAACTGATGTGGGTCACAAACTCACATCTATCCAAATAATATATATATATATATATATATATATATATATATATATTCGAAAATTATAACATAAATATGTCATAAAATCACTACAAAATAGACATTTTGTTTCAACACTTCTGGTGTTTTATCAAGTGATGGTGTTGAATGAAGAACATTCAACAGCATAACTTGATAAGACACCAGAATGTTGAAACAAAATGTCTATTTTTGTAGTGGGTTATAACATATTTATGTTATAATTTTCGAATATATAATTATATTTGCTCTATTCTGTATTGAACACTCTTTTAAGAAGAGTATTTTTTGGTTAGTGGAATTTATTCCATATACAGCAATCCTATACTTGGGTATATATATAATTAATATACATATTGTCTTTTCTGTTATATATATATATATATATATATATATATATATATATATATATATATATATGTATGTATATATATATATATATATATATATATATATATATATATATATATATATATTCAGTAGCTTGTATATATATATATATATATATTGGTGTGTGACCCGGGATTTCACACTTTTACGAGCATCAGACAAACTGGTTTATTTTTTTAAATTGGATCTATTCAGGCTTGTTTGACTATGTTTTGTGGTGGGTAAGGGAATCTATTTCTGTGTTTGTTTGGGGTGCCACTCTCATAGGCACAGACGCACATACATTTAATAATTTAATAAACCAGTTTGTCAGATGATATCCATGTTAACCATGTTCGCCATAGTCTATGAATATAGAATACATCGCAGTATGTAATCTGTTCAATGAAACAACGTTAAAGATTAATACTCACGAGTCAGACACTCTACTGAATCTGACTATATCGCCAATACCACCAGCAGCTGTTACGTAATTCTTCAGTCTTCGATATCAAAGGCTGGCAGTGCATATTCGGGAAAAAACATGGCTGCCTTTATACACGTCGCATTGAATATTTTGAGCCTTCTGATTGGTTAACCCTTTTATTCGTGAACTACAAAATGAGTCAGCTCATTTTGGCTGGCTCACTACCACCCCAAAAATTCCAACAATCCATACAACTGAAGGCGAATATATGTTAGCTCTATCATTGATAATGAGCACTTTCCACAAAGTACTGCGCATATAAAATAATATATATATATATATATATATATATATATATATATATATATATACACACACACACACACACACACACACACACACACACATATATGTATGTATTCAAACATATATTGTTAATATAACAGACAGTGAATGTCTATTAAGTTTGATCATGAGCTATTTTAAACTTCATATGGTTGCTTTCATTTCTGGTGAAAAAAAAGACAAAAATTGTCCAACATTGGGATATTATTTTATTAAATTGGTCCTTGATTTAAGCTTTCGGCTAACATGAGTCATCTTCAGGATGGTTATATGGACATTTAAACAAAGATATTCACCATCAAAGATGATATTCTGTTACGTTAACATAGAAGATTGCTATGCGACGATAACGGTTGCGGAATATATATATGAAAGAAAAAAACAAGAAAAAAGCAATTTTTATGTCAATGCGTTTTGTTCCTTGAGGAACTTTATCAAGGCAAATATTGAAATTTTCATTGGTAATTTGCATTTTCACCCAGAAGTAAATTGCAGAAAAAATAACGTTAAATTTCCAAATTCTGAATTAGAGAATGCTCTAAAATATTATAAAACCTTACACTCTAAAGAAAGGTAAAATATGGAGGCCGCTAAGCGACGTAATATTTGTCTTATTAATCGAAAGTGAATTAAAATTGCTGTCATTGATTTTCCTTATTTGTAAATGTTATTTATTCATTTTTATGTATTTTATTTTATTTTTTAAGCATTTCACCCCAAGCAAGACGGGAGTACCACTAACACGCAATGGGTTACAGAGAGTGAGAGCAAGAGTAGAGGGGGGTGTTTGAGGAAAGAATAAAGAGAAAGACTTGGACCACAATCAAGGCATCAGAGGATGTCGATTGACATTACATTTAAATTTTTGAAGATTATATTCTTCAGGGAAGCAAGTAAATGGAAGGGAGTTCCACTGTCGGGAAGTGCTAGAAAAGAAGCTGTTGGAACAGAAGTAGTGGTTACATTTAATTGTATCGACAGTGAAAGAGTTGGACCGAGATGTTAACCTAGTAGCACGCTTAAATTCTTGCAGTTGGGATACCAGTGAAAATAGCTCGTCAGAGCAGTTGCCATGAAAATATTTGTAGAAAAGGCAGAGGGAAGCCACATCACGTCTGTGAGAAAGTGTCTGGAGTCGAGATGCCAGGTCAGGACCTATCACATTGCATGTCCGTTTCTGGATTTTGTCGAGAACCTTGACATGAACAGCGGAGGCACCAGACCATATATGGCAGCAGTATTCAATGCAAGGACGAATGGTTGATTTGTAGATTTGAAGGATGGACTCAGGCGAGAAAAAAACATTCTGGTGCGACACAGAGAACCAACTTTCCTTGCGGTAGATGAAGCTATTGATTCAATGCAGTTGTTCCACCTCATGTCATTGGAAAACGTGAAACCAAGAAGGTGCAGAGAGACGCTCTCGTGAAGTTGAGCATCAGCCATGCAGGGAAGTTTCTCTATGGTGGGTAAATCAGAGCAGTTTAGTTTTGGAGGCATTAAAACTTACAAGCCACTTCCTGTTTCATTCAACCACAGATTGGAAGTCCTCTTCGAGACCAACGACCAGGTTAACTTTCTCAGCAATGCCGGATTTACTTATTAATTTATTTTTAACTTTTAAAGTCATAAATTGACCGTTTTCTTCTAATATATAAGTATATTGGTTTGAGAAAGAAGCATTTCTCTGAAGAAAGGAGATATTTGAAAAAAAAAAAAATCCAGGGCGTAAATTAATGCTTTGGCAAAAATCGATAATTGCACTTTCAAAAACATTTCGTCTAAACAAGTTATTTTCTCTTTTAATAGGTGTAGCATTTTTAGATAGAAATAATGTGCAATATTTATGAATTAGATAAATCCTAATCGATTTTCTGCTAACCATTTACAAGAACTTGTTAAAACAGTTGGCAGAACAGCGGGTAGGAAAGATAGGAAAAAGACGAGACTTACTAAGAGCTATAAAGGATAGGAAAGTGTGGAGAGCTATAATCACACCCTTTCTGATGCGACACGGTTGAAGATTGATTTACGTTCTGTCTATCTCGATGCATAACTTTGTTTAACTCATTCAGCTTTCTATCAATTTTATTGCTATTTTTTGTAAATATCCCACATTGTATTCGCATTGCTTTTGTTTTCTTTATTTTTTAAAATAATTTTACTCGGAGCTAGACGATAATGCCATATTTATTGCAACGTTTCGGCCGTTGTACAATGATGAAGACACTAGTCCGAATAATGTAAATAGTGTACATAATACCTAATCTCAGAAATATAGACAGATACTGAAAGATTTTGGCATATAAAACTTTAATCATGGTATGCTATTTTAATCGAACCAGTGGAGGTAATTATATATATATATATATATATATATATATATATATATACATACAGAGAGAGAGAGAGAGAGAGAGAGAGAGAGAGAGAGAGAGAGAGATATCAATTATGTGGTGCAGTTCAATTTATATTACGATGAATCATTCATACAAAAAGTATATAAGTTAATGATATAAACTTGCGAAATCACTTTGCGAACAAAATTTTAAAGTTTCATTAACCTATAAATCACTCGATGAATATTATGACCCTAGTTTTTAATAATTATGATCTGTATAAAGTCTTTTTTAATATGCAAGTACTTTCGACTGTACATTCAGTCATCCTCAGGCATTTTATATGAATCATTCATTGTAATATAAATTGAACTGCACCACATAATTGATTTAAAGGAACTGATCCGACGTGCAAATTTTAGGGATAACAACTGCGACATTACTCTATTTATTGAACAATTAAGTTCATGCCATATATATAGATAGACTGCACCGAAGTTAAGCAAGTCGAACTTGGTCGTTACCTAGATAGGTGATCACTTTGAAATACCAGGTGTTTCCAGCACGGATGTGCAGTGGTGTGTTGAATAATAGTTCGGAATTATCAGTTAGATAGCTGAGTTCCAATTCCAAATGGCTTTGTTATATTAGCTTACTCGAAAATACCTTGCGAAAGGTATGAATGCATCTCGACACCGCAAGCTATGGGCTAATTTGTAAAACTTGTATAATTAAATCAATATTATCTAAAAAAAATCTAATCTTCAAAAAATTCTGGTTTTAAATAACCTGCAAAGTGTTTATAAGAAAACGAATCAGGCAAACAATATCTAACTAGCTAGGGACTTCAGTCTGTTCTTTTATATCTATCTATCTATCATAGACTTTTCATATCTATCTATCTATCTATCTATCTATCTATCTATCTATCTATCTATCATAGTCTGTCCATATCTATCTATCTATCTATCTATCTATCTATCTATCTATCTATCTATCTATCTATCTATCATATCTATCTATTCATCTATCTATCTATCTATCTATCTATCTATCTATCTATCATAGTCTGTTCATATCTATCTATCTATCTATCTATCTATCTATCTATCTATCTATCTATCTATCATAGACTGTTCATATCTATCTATCTATCTCTATCTATCTATCTATCTATCATAGTCTATTCATATCTATTTATCTATTGATCTATCATAGACTGTTCATATCTATCTATATCTATCTATCTATCTATCTATCTATCTATCATAGTCTGTTCATATCATATCTATCTATCTATCTATCTATCTATCTATCTATCTATCTATCATAGTCTGTCCATATCTAACTATCTATCTATTCTATCTATCTATCATAGTCTGTCCATATCTATCTATCTATCTATCTATCTATCTATCTATCTATCTATCTATCTATCATAGACTGTTCATATCTATCTATCTATCTATCTATCTATCTATCTATCATAGTCTGTCCATATCTATCTATCTATCTATCTATCTATCTATCTATCTATCTATCATAGACTGTTCATATCTATCTATCTATCTATCTATCTATCTATCTATCTATCATAGTCTGTTCATATCTATCTATCTATCTATCTATCTATCTATCTATCTATCTATCTATCATAGTCTGTTCATATCTATCTATCTATCTATCTATCTATCTATCTATCTATCTATCTATCTATCATAGTCTGTCCATATCTAACTATCTATCTATTCTATCTATCATATCATAGTCTGTCCATTATCTATCTATCTATCTATCTATCTATCTATCTATCTATCATAGACTGTTCATATCTATCTATCTATCTATCATAGTCTGTCCATATCTATCTATCTATCTATCTATCTATCTATCTATCTATCATAGACTGTTCATATCTATCTATCTATCTATCTATCTATCTATCTATCTATCTATCATCTATCTGTTCATATCTATCTATCTATCTATCTATCTATCTATCTATCTATCTATCATAGTCTGTTCATATCTATCTATCTATCTATCTATCTATCTATCTATCTATCTATCTATCTATCTATCATAGTCTGTCCATATCTAACTATCTATCTATTCTATCTATCTATCATAGTCTGTCCATATCTATCTATCTATCTATCTATCTATCTATCTATCTATCTATCATAGTCTGTTCATATCTATTTATCTATTGATCTATCATAGTGTTTATATCTATGTCTTTCTACCTTAGTCTGTTCATATCCACCTCAACCTGTTCTTTCTTTCTTTCTTTCTTTCTTTCTTATGTATGTATATAAAACCGTCAATATTAAAGTAATTTTAATCGCCCGGTTGAACAGTTGACCAGACGCCGCTACATTTAATAGGGGCAAAGTGGGTTGGGCAAGCGGTGACGTATCAGTCAGACACAAGTCGATGTCATGTCAGGGTGGCTAAAAGTCATCGGACATTTGGGATATTTAACTGATCAAATGACCACATTAACATATGGCCGACACCCGCCTCAAGTAATGGACATTGGAACCGAAACAAAAGATTTTCAAATTTTCGATTTGATTTCAACGATTACGTACTTTTAAGGAAGGAAATGAGGCACTTAGTGGAAATGCTGGCTTTAATAACACTCTTGGAGAAATTCTGTGAGCCCTCTGTGGGTCATTAAGGGGAATTGTGAATATGTTGTAGATTCAAAAGTACGAATCTGGAGATTTAGAATGTATGATTTTTCACCGCCTATTTAACATTCGATGATGTGCAGGTAGCATAACAATTATTAGCGTCTAAAAAGGAACCGGTGGGCTGACTTCAATTTCCGGTTTACTTGTACACTAATGAGCTTGGAAAAGGCAAGAATACATCTCTTCATTCACTCGGAAACGAGAAAACGGGTTATGCGTTTAAACATCAGGGTGAGCAGGATATTCTAGCATTGCGTGGACGTCATTCTAAGGGAATGATTAGACACGGTAGAAGGTAAGGGGATCTCATTATGAGCAAAAATTAGCAGGGCAGACTGTTATCTCTAGCCTTCGTTGTCAACTAGTCTAGGAGAAGGATAATTCCGAATTCAAAACGGGGAAGAAAGCAACAGGGGATTATTATGGGTTGAAATTATGGGATGATTGGGATCTCTAGCCTTGGGTGGCAGCTAATCTAGCAGAAGGAAAACTCGGGTTACAAAACCGTGGAAAGGCAAGGGAAGCTTGTTATAAAGTATAATAGCAGGGCAGACTGGAATGTTGTTATAGTGGAACACACCTATTCTATAGTTAATAGACTCTCCCACCTATAATAAGTAGCGGTAGTAAGAGTAACGAGGAAGTCGGTCAGTCAGTCGATGCCGGACGACCGTTAGTCGAATACTAAAGTATCAGCCACCACAACTAGATTACTCTGCGTAATACCTATTATATCAAGTTCCTAACGTTTTGTACGTCGAACCTATTTTAGGACCGACTTAGTACAAATACAAGCCTCCACTGTGAAATCATTCCACAACACTATCTATCTATCTATCTATCTATCATAGTCTGTTCATATCTATTTATCTATTGAACTATCACTGACTGTTCATATCTATGTCTTTCTTAGTATCTATCTATCTATCTATCTATCTATCTATCTATCTATCTGTTATAGTGGAACACACCTATTCTATAGTTAATAGACACTCCCACCTATAATAAGTAGGAGTAGTAAGAGTGAGTCGGTCAGTCAGTTGATGTCGGACGACAGTTAGTCGAATACTAAAGTATCAGCCACCACAACTAGATTACTCTGCGTAATACCTATTATATCAAGTTCCTAACGTTTTGTACATCGAACCTATTTTAGGACCGACTTAGTACAAATACAAGCCTCCATTGGGAAATCACTCCATAACAGATGTCTAACTTCCGGTGGCATCTAGTCTCGGAGATGGACAATTCCGAATTTAAAACCAGAAAGAGGGCAAAGGAAGTTCACCAAGGGCAAAAATAACAGGGCAGACTAGGATGGTAGTTCTTCATGAAGAAGGAAAACTCTAAATTCGAAACAATGGAAAGGCAAGGGGAACTTGTTATGAAGCAAAATAGTAGGAGAGTTTGGGATCTTTAGCCCTGGATGGAAAATAGTCTTGGAAAAGGCCAACTCTGAATTTAAAACGCGAAAGAGGGCAAAGGAAGCTCGCTATGGGCGAAAATAGCAGGGCAGTTTAGGATCTCTAGCCTCGGCTGGCAGCTAGACTACGAGAAAGACAATTCCGAATTCAAAACCTTGGAGAAGGCAAGGGGAGTAATTATGTATGTGTGTCGGTCTAGTATGAGTTCTAGTGTTTTCAGACACACACATATACACAGTTATGAATACATATTACCATCCGATAGCCGCTTAGACATAATTTTTACAAACTTGCATACATATATAATTATTTACGGTTTAATGCATGTGATACATGACTGACTAATGAGAATCGATCCAAACAAAATTGAAAATAAAGTTCTGTCTTTTTGTCTGTTTTCTCTCAATTTCTGACAAAGCTTTAATAACAGTGAAACATGTTAGATTGATAAACGTCTCTTGTTTGTTCTTTTAAAACAAACGATATCTATGTGTCTATGTGTCTGTCTGTGTGATACCATTTCACTCGAGATCCATCCAACCAATTTTGGCCAAACTTGGCAGATACATTTTACAATGTAAGAGATAGTTTCTTAGCGTAAAACATCGATAATTTAAAAAAAAAATCAATAATCGATAAAGCCGATCAATTACCGATGAATTCAACTTTTTCCTACAATTTCGTTCAAAATCGGTATGTAGGTTACTTATATCATGATGAGCACAACGATAACTCATTTTTATTTCTACGCCACTGCGTCTAGCAAAAAAAAAAAAAAAAAATCGAAAAACTCGATTTCAACATAAACCGATTTCAAGACAAATTTTAAACTAAAAATTCCCTCAATTTTCAAGCTAAACTTAAGTTGATAGTTTAACAGTCATTTAACTTGATAATTCAGTGCACCCATATAGTGAAAACCCGGGTAAATAGTAAAAATGGCGATTTTTACTTAACAATTGCTTTATAAATTTATCCTCTTTTATATCCATGGTAGCACACTGACAAACTGAATTTCAAAAACTCCAAACTAATTGTGGTCTGAAGTGGGTCTTCATGTTGCCTGTTTTACCCCTTCATGTCCTCGGCTAACTTTGATTGAATAAATACAGACTACTTCTATTATATCAGTAACTGGATTAATTCAAAATGTTTTTAATGAAAGTACTTTAAAGTAATTGAAGAAGATAGACTCATTTACATCTAAGCATGGTGATGTTTTTGCTCCATTCTAATTGAACGTTTTTCTGATCGACAAGGTTATGGGTATGGCTGCAAGTACACACACACACACACACACACACATATATATATAGAGAGTTAAACCTAGAGAGCCAGACAAACCTACCAAGGTTTCACCTAAGCGGATCGTCAGGGAAGGCCGGCCTCCCCTGACGATCCGCTTAGGGGAAAGCTTGGTAAGTTTGTCTGGCTCTCTAGGTTTAACTAGGTCTGCTCTACTTATTGTATTGAGCACTTTATTTTAGTTGTTTTGGGTACTCGCATCGGTTTTTTTTTTCTTTGGGCCTTGAACGATTATTTTCGGCTAACGTACATGTTCTTGGTTCTTTCTTTTTTTTGTACCTTTTTTTCCCTTTGGTATTGGCTTGTTTATTTGCAAATCAATACACCGAAGGTTTTCCGAGCGCGTATAGCTTCTTATACTCATACGATTTCTTTTAATATATATACACCTTAAATGAGATGGCCTGATGATTGGGTAAGGCGTGAGTTTGTTAAAAGTCCAGCAGGGTTGACTTCTATGTTCACACTGTTTTTAAACACACAGACACATGCGTGTTAGCATAATCCACAACATATATTATAAACTATGATCTTAGGCAGAGACTGAATGAGTAAGGTCCTCGGAAAACTGCCACGGTCTGTCTCCCTTATGTCAAGGGAGTGTCAGAAGGGATTTAGAAGATCTGAGGTGCATAGAGCAACGGGACAATATTCGGGAGTGGCTCATCTTTACAGAGAAATATCTGGAGAGTCAAGTTTAGCAAAGAGAAGAACATGACCACAAAATATATATTCCACCCGTTTCAGTTGTGGCAAAGTATACAGACGCCATACCAATCGACCCTTAAATTAAAACTGCAGGAGCATAGAAAAGCTGTAATTAGGGAGACGATAAAATCAGGCATGGCTGATCATGTATGGAAGGGAAAAGTGTGCTCACCGACCCAAGTAGGATAAAGTAAAAATGCTAGACATAGTTCTGTAGCATCAGATATCTGAAAGTATCAGTGCATATGCTAGGTAATGATAACCTCATCAGTAGGCCTAGCATAGATATAAAAACCATTTGGAATTTAGAAAGAAAATATCGAGCCATAGAAATAACAGTAACTAATAACACTAAGGTATAGCGAAAAGACTGCAGTGGGAAAGGAAGACAAAATAGAAAGAGAAAAGGGGACATCACACTTAAGGGAATCCTGAGCCAATGTTTATCGTGCCTTCGCCAAGACTATCCTGAAAGTAGAACTTGAAGACTAAACTCATGTACATCTTGTTACCTATTGCGTACGTATGTTAGCCTAAAACGGTAAGCCATACCGTACTGGTCAGAACTCAGACGACCCGAAGTGAATGGATGTGGCTTTAACGTGTGCGTAGATCATAATAGTAATTTCATTTTCTTTGTTTAGATTTTAATATATGATTTTGATAAAAAACGCAAGGGCAGTCCGTAATGTTGCAGCCATAGAAAAGTAAAACGGCTCTCCGTTCCCAGATACCTTGGCGTGACCCCAGATTATGATGGGTAGTTGACTGGCCTATTGATATCTACCCCATTTATCTCCTGGAAGCATTGAGGCCTAATGAATTGCCGATAGACAAGCCATCATATTTTTGATGGGTAGTTAGGTGAACTATTGACATCTGTCCCGTCTTTACCCTTGAGGCGTTGGCGCTTAAGGAATTGCCGATAGACCGGCCATCATATTTTTGATGGGTAGCTAGGTAACCTATTGCCATCTGTCCTGTCTTTAATCTTGAAGCGTTGGCGCTTAAGGAATTGCCGATAGACAAGCCACGATATTTTTGATGGGTAGCTACAACTGCATTTTTTCTTTCCAGGTACGAGGGTGGGATGAAAAGTTCATAGGCTGACTACTATGAAGGATTGATCGTAGAGCTGTGAAATCTTGCATGTTTTATTTTCAAATCTACTTATTAATAACTGCATTGTTTATTTCCAGGTAAAATGATATCTGACTGCTCAAAAAAGATTTCAAATGTAACTTGGAGCGACTTCGCTTGAAAATGGACAGAATCTGCCAAGTACTTTCAGAAAAAGGGTTTACCCCAAGGCAATTCATGTTGACATGGTTTCTATATTAAAGAAAGACGTTCCAGCTTTATCAACAGTGCAAAAGTGGGCAGCTGAAGTTAAGAGGAGAAAGGAGAGTCGCGTTGATGACGCAATCCCTGGACGACCCGCGACTGTCACCACCGAGAAGAACATTGATCCTTTCCACTACATGTTAATGGAGGACGGACGATTGAATATAACTCAAATAGCCAATGCTGTTAGAACATACCGTGAGAGAGTTGATATTCTGCACAATGAACTTGGCATGAGAGAAAGTTTCTGCTCAGTGGGTGCCACGTCTTCTGACACCTGACCAATAGTGCACTAAGCTGATCACATTACGGGAAAATCTGATATTGTTTGAAGCAGATCTATCTGGTTTTCTTGAACATTTCCGAAACCAGGGTTCATCAGTTTGAGCCAGAGATAAAGAAACAATCCACACAGTGGAATATTCCTCCCCTACTTGATCCAAAAAAGACCAAGGTTATTTCATCTGCAGAGAAGGGGATGGCCTCAATTGTTTTTCGCAGGCAAAAAACATTGTGTTTATTGACTATCTTCAAAGGGGCCACACCATCAATGGATAGAACTATGCTAACTTGCTGAACCAGTTACGAAAGGCAATGGCCTGAGAAACTGACGAAACGGGTCTGGTTTTATCAGGACACTGCTCAAGCTCACAAGTTTATGGTTTCAATTGTTGCTGTGCGTGACTGTAGATTTGAACAGGTTGATCACATTCCTTATTCTCCTGATTTGACTATCATCTGTTCCCCAACATGAAAATATCACTTGGCTGGGAATTACTATTGCAGTGACGATAACGACATATCTGCTACTGGTGACTTTTTTGACCAACATGATGAACAGTCTTCTCTGAACAGACAGATGTCAGTTTACCCGGAAAGAAACAATATAGATATTTATGAGAAGAGTTCCAAATACTGCATGCAAGGTTTCCCAAATCTAGCATCACTCTTATTTCACCCCATCCTCATAAAACTTGGCATCTCGACTTCAGTTATTTTGTCACCGACATGATGTGGCTTCCATCTGTCTTTTCTACAAATATCAGCTTATCCCATAAGTTCTGTCCGAATTTTAACTTTTTGTTAAAATGAACGAAATTTAAAGAGTATTTTATAATGTCTAATGGAGCTGAACATTATTTTTATGTTTAGATGCATTTAAACTGATCAAATTTTATTTCAGAGAACAATAAAATTAAATTTTGTTTGATTAAAAGCCTAACATGGAAGTACCCAAGAATCATTTGAGGCACATAATGCTTTATGAGGTCAAGAAAGGAAACTCAGCAGCCGAAGCGGCTAGAAACATCCACTCAGTTTATGGAGAGGAATGTGTGAATGAAAGAACTTGCAAAAGATGGTTTGCAAAATTCAGAGGTGGAGATTTCACCC
The DNA here is from genome assembly GCA_903632075.3 of Acanthosepion pharaonis. NCBI lineage: Eukaryota > Metazoa > Mollusca > Cephalopoda > Sepiida > Sepiidae > Acanthosepion > Acanthosepion pharaonis. Next base: position 805,300 of record CAHIKZ030000138.1, read on the forward strand.
TTGAAGATGAAGATCGAACTGGACGTCCAGTTGAGTTTGATGAAAAGCTTCTTGAAGCAGCCCTTGAAGAAAATCCTGCTTTATCAGTTGAGGAATTGGCAGTGATTCTCAGTTCAAACCATACAACTGTTCATCGTCATCTTCAACAACTTGGAAAAGTTCCTAAACTTGGAAAATGGGTGTCTCATGAATTGTCTGAAAACAACCTCAAATCCCGAGTTGACATCTGCTCTTCTCTCCATTCTCGCCAACTTGTTTCACCTTTTTTGGATAGACTTGTGACTGGCGACGAAAAGCATCGTAGACAGTGGCTTGGTAAAGGGAAAGGACCCCAGCCACAGCCGAGAAGGGAACTTTATGGGCAAAAGGTTCTTCTTTCAATCTGGTGGGATCGCCAAGGAATAATCCACTTTGAATTCTTACCACCTAATGCAACAATTAATGCTCAAATATACTGTCAGCAATTAGAGCGTTTGAACCAAGCTTTGAGGAAAAAAGACCTGCTCTAGTGAATCGAAAAGGGGTGATGTTTCATCAGGACAATGCGCGACCCGACACAGCAAGAATCACGTCACAAAAATCGAAGAACTTGGTTGGGAGAAAATTCCTCATCCACTTTATTCTCCCGATCTTGCTCCTTCAGACTACCATTTGTTTCGTAGCTTACAGAATCATTTAGAAGAAACAGCTTTTGTAACACAGGAAGAGGTTAAAACTGACATTTGTGAGTTCTTTGAATCAAAGCCAAAAGAATTTTACTGTAATGGAATTAGTAAGCTTTTTAATAGATAGAAGGAAGTCATAGATAATCAGGGAAAATACATTGTTGATTGAATCTGTAATTAAATGTAACATTTGGTCACTTGTTTTCTTTATTCAAAATTCGGACAGAACTTATGGGATGACCTGATATTTTCATGGCAGCTGCTCTGACGAGCTATTTTCACTGGTGCCCGACTATGGGAATTTAGGCTTGTTACTAGATTGGCATTTAGGTCCCACCCTTTTACTGGAAGGTTAAATTTCCAGAAAAATAATATTGCATGCATTTCGAGAATTGCTTACCAAAACATCAATCTGAAAACTCGAGTCATGTTCTTAAAGAGTCTCGTCAGATCTCGAGAGTTTCGTATGGATGCCATGAATGGCGTCCAGCCTTTTTCAGAAATGTTTAAACTGTCAGCGACGTACAATAGACTTCTCAGATGAGTGGTTAAAAATGAATATGAGCGAATGAAGACTTAAAGAAGACAATGCTTCAGCCGGTCTCATTGACTGGCGCTACACAATCACAAAGGGCTTTACCAACTGACAGGAACCATATGGCTTGTAACAATAGGAACTAAAACGGATATAACTCGAAGAGAAAATAATTTCATTTTTTTACAACAATGTTCGCTCTGTACAAGAGGCACTCGAGGTTACATTGTACGAGTCATAGTTTATGGGGAGATGTGAGGAGGATAACGTTTAAGATTGTAGTGATCGGGTAAACATCTCCTTAAGAGTCGGTTTCTTTCTTTCTTTCTTTCTTTACATCCAGGTTTTTACTTTCTAATCGTCTTTCTTTCTTTCTTTCTTTCTTTCTTTCTTTCTTTCTTTCTTTCTTTCCATCCGGGTTTTTGCTTTCTAATCGTCTTTCTTTCTTTCTTTACATCCTGGTTTTTACTTTCTAATCGTCTTTCTTTCTTTCTTTCTTTCTTTCTTTCTTTCTTTCTTTCTTTCCATCCGGGTTTTTGCTTTCTAATCGTCTTTCTTTACATCCTGGTTTTTACTTTCTAATCGTCTTTCTTTCTTTCTTTCTTTCTTTCTTTCTTTCTTTCTTTCTTTCTTTCTTTCTTTCCATCCGGGTTCTTTCTTTCCTTTCTTTCTTTCCATCCGGGTTTTTGCTTTCTTATCGTCTTTATTTCTTTCTATCCTGATTTTTTCTTTCTTTCTTTCTTTCTTTCTTTCTTTCTTTCTTTCTTTCTTTCTTTCTTTCCATCCGGGTTTTTGCTTTCTAATCGTCTTTCTTTCTTTCTTTACATCCTGGTTTTTACTTTCTGATCGTCTTTTTCTTTTTTCTTTCTTTCTTTCTTTCTTTCTTTCTTTCTTTTCTTTCTTTCCATCCGGGTTTTTGCTTTCTAATCGTCTTTCTTTCTTTCTTTCTTTCTTTCTTTCTTTCCATCCGGGTTTTTGCTTTCTAATCGTCTTTCTTTCTTTCTTTCTTTACATCCTGGTTTTTACTTTCTAATCGTCTTTTCTTTCTTTTTTCTTTCTTTTCTTTCTTTCTTTCTTTCTTTTCTTTCTTTCTTTCTTTCTTTCTTTCTTTCCATCCGGGTTTTTGCTTTCTAATCGTCTTTCTTTCTTTCTTTACATCCTGGTTTTTACTTTCTAATCGTCTTTCTTTCTTTCTTTCTTTCTTTCTTTCTTTCTTTCTTTCTTTCTTTCTTTCTTTCCATCCGGGTTTTTGCTTTCTAATCGTCTTTCTTTCTTTCTTTACATCCTGGTTTTTACTTTCTAATCGTCTTTCTTTCTTTCTTTCTTTCTTTCTTTCTTTCTTTCTTTCTTTCTTTCTTTCCATCCGGGTTTTTGCTTTCTAATCGTCTTTCTTTACATCCTGGTTTTTACTTTCTAATCGTCTTTCTTTCTTTCTTTCTTTCTTTCTTTCTTTCTTTCCATCCGGGTTTTTGCTTTCTAATCGTCTTTCTTTACATCCTGGTTTTTACTTTCTAATCGTCTTTTTTTTTTTTTCTGAGGTTTTTCTTTCTTTCTTTCTTTCTTTCTTTCTTTCCATCCGGGTTCTTTCTTTCTTTCTTTCTTTCTTTCTTTCTTTCTTTCTTTCTTTCTTTCTTTCCATCCGGGTTTTTGCTTTCTTATCGTCTTTATTTCTTTCTATCCTGATTTTTGCTTTCTTTCTTTCTTTCTTTCTTTCTTTCTTTCTTTCTTTCTTTCTTTCTTTCCATCCGGTTTTTGCTTTTAATCGTCTTTCTTTCTTTCTTTACATCCTGGTTTTTACTTTCTGATCGTCTTTTTTCTTTCTTTTCTTTCTTTCTTTCTTTCTTTCTTTCTTTTTCTTTCTTTCTTTCTTTCCATCCGGTTTTTGCTTTCTAATCGTCTTTTTTTTTCTTTTTTACATCCTGGTTTTTACTTTCTAATCGTCTTTCTTTTTTCTTTCTTTCTTTCTTTCTTTTTCTTTCTTTCTTTCCATCCGGTTTTTTTGCTTTCTAATCGTCTTTCTTTCTTTCTATCCTGATTTTTTTTTCTTTCTTTTCTTTCTTTCTTTCTTTCTTTCTTTTTTTCTTTTCTTTCTTTTTTTCTTTACATCCGGTTTTTTGCTTTTCTTATCGTCTTTGTTTGTTTGTTTGTTTCTTTCTTTCTTTCCATCCTGGTTTTTCCATTGTTATCGTCATTGTTTGTTTGTTTTTTCTTTCTTGTCATCCTGATTTCTTTCTTTTCTTTTCTTTCTTTTCTTTCCGTCTTTTTTCTTTCTTTCCTTTTCTTTCTTGTTATCCTGATGTTTGCTTTCTTATCGTCTTTCTTTCTTGCTTGCTTTGTTTTTTTTGTTTTTTATCGTCTTTTTTCTTTCTTTCTTTCTTTTCATTCTGGTTTTTGCTTTCTTTCTTTCTTTCTTTCTTTTCTTTTTCTTTCTTTTTTCTTTCTTTCTTTCTTTCTTTCTTTCTTTTCCATCCGGTTTTTTGCTTTCTAATCGTCTTTCTTTCTTTCTTTACATCCTGGTTTTTACTTTCTAATCGTCTTTCTTTCTTTCTTTCTTTCTTTCTTTCTTTCTTTCTTTCTTTCCATCCGGTTTTTTGCTTTCTAATCGTCTTTCTTTCTTTCTATCCTGATTTTTTCTTTCTTTCTTTCTTTCTTTCTTTCTTTCTTTCTTTCTTTCTTTCTTTCTTTCTTTACATCCGGGTTTTTGCTTTCTTATCGTCTTTGTTTGTTTGTTTGTTTCTTTCTTTCTTTACATCCTGGTTTTTCCATTCTTATCGTCATTGTTTGTTTGTTTTCTTTCTTGTCATCCTGATTTCTTTCTTTCTTTCTTTCTTTCTTTCTTTCTTTCTTTCTGTCTTTCTTTCTTGTTATCCTGATGTTTGCTTTCTTATCGTCTTTCTTTCTTGCTTGCTTTGTTTTTTTGTTTTTTATCGTCTTTCTTTCTTTCTTTCTTTTCATTCTGGTTTTTGCTTTCAAATCATCTTTCTTTATTATTTCTTTATTTATTTCTTTGGCATATTCTTCTTCTTCTTCTTCCACTTAGCACCCTTTTTGCTCATTTCTCACTATCCGCAAACTTCTTTCTTAAGCTATCAAGTATTTCCTAACAACAACACTTTTATAATTGCGACATTTTTTCTCATAGAGGCAGAGACAAAAATAACATCTGCGAGACAGACGACATTTCCACTTCCCGCCATTTGATGGATGGCGAAAAATCTGGAAAACCAGCAGATGGCTCTCTTTTGTCGAAATACTTGCAAGATTTGCGAGATGATTAACATCTCTATTCGAAACATTCATACATATATTTAAAATATAACATGTTACCGACAAGACAAGTCCTCATATATATATATATATATATATATATATATATATATATATATATATATATAAACTCTTAAGAAGTCTACTATTCAGAGACGGTGACTAATCTTGTAAACTATTGCACATATAGTCAGTTCGGTTCTTGGTGGATTCATTATTACTGCAGGCTTTATTGTACGAAGCTTCAGTACTTCGGTGTTTATAGATAATTATCTATAGTACAATAAAAAATATCATTCATGTAGTAATGTAAGTTCGGTATTAAATAGCACAATAAAAAAAGTAACGTGCAAAATATATGAGTCCAACAATCATATCGGAGATTGTTCTTTTGATATCTATCTATCTATCTATCTATCTATCTATCTATCTATCTATCTATCTATCTATCTCAGTCTGTTCTTATCTATCTATCTCATAAGTTCACATCTATCTATCTATCTATCTATCTATCTATCTATCTATCTATCTATCATAGTCTCTTCCAATCTATCCCTTTTCAAACTATCTATATATCTTATTCTGTTTTAATGTCTCTCTTGCTCTTTCTCTTTATCTACGTATCATAATCTGTTCTTATCTCTCTCACCCTATATCTATCTATCTATGCATTATAGTCTGTAATCTATCTATCTATCTATCTATCTATCTATCTATCTATCTATCTATCTCAGCCTCTTTGTCTACCCTCTTCACATCTCAGCCTCTTCACATAATCTCAGCCTCTTCATATCTGTCTATCATGTTCATTATCTATCTATCTATCTATCTATCTATCTATCTATCTATCTACTCACTCGTAGCCATAATCTATCTATCTATCTATCTATCTATCTATCTATCTATCTATCTATCTATCTAATTTCCAGCGTTGCTTTCGCATTACTCAATATCTTTATAATATTCTATTTGTCATCTATCTTACAATCAATGTCAGTTTTCATCATCATCATCATCATCATCATCATCATCATCATCATCATCATCATCCCATATTTAACGACGCGTTAGGGGAATTTCTACGAATATTTCATTGTCGTAGAACTCGCCATGTGCATATGCAATCATGAACTTAAGAATTAATATTCATCAGTAAACTCAAATCGGAAAGAACGCGTGCTCCATTCATAAGTTCTCGTTCCTTAGTTAATTCGCCCGGATCTCCAATCTAGCAAGAATCTTATTTTTTACTTTACAAGATTTTCCCGTTTAAAGCATCATCACCCTTGAGTACCCTGCGTATAACTATCTCTACTCCAAGGGATGTATAGATGTCCGTATTTGAATGCATTTTGAAATGAAAAGAAGAAACTTTTGACACAACAGATTAATGTGGTATTTCATTTTTATGTGTAAAAAGATTATTTACATATTATTCTACATATGCAGAGTGTAACGACAAAATTGACCAAATCGTGTAACAGCCTAATTATCTGTTGTAATCTAGGGAATGTTATTGAATAGAATAATCAATCGAAGGTTGGTAATGAACGATAATACTTAGGACAAGAACAACACATATAAGATTCGCTAGCGTAGTAGTCAACTGCTAGAAGTGAGTCAAGTCAATTCCACAATGAATCTCCAAATGCAGGATATCTACCAACCGCCCCACGCGGTCAGATGTGGCGCAAGGCTGAATTTAATGTGGGGTATCCTACCCGCAGTCTCAGCCAAAAATTCCCCGTAGAGCCCATATAAAACGGGGTAGGGTAGCTGTTTCCCGAGACGAGACTCTGTCCTTCTGCAGAGCCTCGTCTGGGGATCGTCTCTGCCCGGAGGCAGAGGGTATGACCAGCACAGTTGGAGTCGAATCTCCGACTGCAAGATATCTACCATCGGCCTCACGCGGTCAGATGAGGCACAAGGCCGAATTTAATGTGAGGTATCCGAGCCCTTAGGCTCGGCTAAAATTCCCGGTAGACAAGGTATAAAACTGGCTCGGGTATCTGTTTCCCGAGGCGAGAATCTGCCCTTCGACATAGTCTCGTCTGGGGATCTTCTCTGCCCGGGGGCAGAGAGTTTGACCAGGACAGCTGGAGACGAATCTCCGACTGCAGACCAACATACAGATTTTACTACTGTATTTATGTGAATGGGGACATACACATTATCGTCTGTAGGTATGCTATAACATTATCCATCACGCAAAATGTTTAATATCTAAATATCTTTTATCCGGGTTTTCAGATAAGACATTTAGCTATCTTGACACCATTTGTCGTACGAATCACCGAAAAACCCTTTGAGTTACTCAGCTAGAAAGAAAACAGATAAAAAACGTTTTGTGTTAGACCCACTATGTTTTCCAACTGAGCAGTCGTGAGAGGTAAAAGATCATAAGGGCCTTCAATAATGGTACCAACATTGGTACTCTGGCTTCCATCTTCAAACATCATTCAAGGATCATCAAAAGAACGGTGAATAAATTTAAAAAAGAGGGAAAAGTGGAGAGGAAAACTAGATCAGGGGGTTACAACAGGAATAGGGATCATCATTTCAACTTAGAACTAGAGAGATCAATTAGAAAAGATCCAACTCAATCCATACGTGAGAGAGGAGTTTCACCTATGATAGTTCAAAGATCAGTGAAAAAAAAGACTTGAGAGTGTAATCGTACGTGAAACCTGTGAGACACCTTGTTACTCTAGGACAGAAAGTTAGAAGGTTAGAGAGGGCGATAATCATCTTGAATATGTTGGAAATTCCATATCCTGGAATATATATATATATTTGAACTTATTTTCAATCCTTCATGAGCTTCCGATCCTTAGCAGGTGATTAATTAATGATGAACATGTCATTTTCGTTTATGACCGATTTCATCATGATTCTTCTTTTAAATTTGGAGGGTAATTATAATATTCTTATTGCTGTCAAAGAAAAAAAAATTAAGGCTATATAACTACGGAAGAATATAATTGGAATTATTCTATAAAGTAGTCATTTAATATTTTTACATTCCAAGGAGTTTGGGAACCTCGCAAAAAGTAATTTCCATGAAAAACAGTACCACCGTGAAATTTCCATGGTTACCGCTAGTTACAATATTGATCATAAGTATGAATGTAGATCGTTATTTAAAGAAGTAAGAGGATACAAATACAAAAGATTCATAATTGAGAAGGTTTTGAATTTCACTGAAGCAGACGTTAAACACATGAAAACGTGATTCCTCTGGTCGTAACATACGATAAAGATCATCGATTATAAAGGAAGTGAAGCCGTGGAGAAATCTTTTTTGAAGTATTAATTACGCTGTTGCGTTCACTTTTAAAACAAATGGCTTAGGAAAGTCATGAGTCCGACTTTCCCTTGCACATGTATAGGTTAAATAGGAAGGTGGACTGAGTTCTCTAGCTTTTGATAACAACCAGACTAAGAGAAAGAAAACTGACTTCCAAAGGGAAAACATCAAGGGATTCCACTCACTTTTTCAAGAATCGATGGTCATTCATGAAACGAAAGAAAAAAAAGGACATTGTGGAGAGCAACAACCATTTACGTTCTGAAAGCAGATAACATTTAAAAGCAAAAAGAAATCCCCGCTAAGAAACAAATATAAATTTCAATGTATTAAGTACACATTATCAAATTCCTTCCAACATTGTTTTGTCCATTTATGCACTAATACCATTGGAGAAGGCATTAATCAATTTATTCAATCACCAGCTGTTGATCAAATACAGTAGAATCCCTCATATCCGGAATCCCTCATATCCGGAGTCCCTCATGTTCGGAGTGACTCATATTCATAATCTCGCATATCCGGACATGATTTTGATGTGTATATTTGAACTATTTGGGTGACATGGAACTGATTTGAAATTTTTGTTTTTCAGGAAATTTGCTTTGGATAATTGCTTATTTCACCCTAATGGCTTGCATTGGTGCAAAAGATGATGGGAATAAGAGAAAAATATGACAATGAGACACATCTGCAACAAGATAGCGATGAAATGCATGATTGTGATGAAACCTGGAATGAAATTGAAAAAGCTATTGGAAAGGTTGTTAGTTTTATGGAAAGAAAGCCAGCATTCAGCTATGATGATTGCTATAATGTATGCAGAGTTAAAAAGTGTCTTTCGTTTAAAAAATTTCAAGAAGAGCAAAACAAAATGTGGAAAAAGTTGAGAATGACATTAGAAGAGAAAGAATCATCATACAACAACGATTAAAAAATCCCTCTAACATTATTTGTTTTGCATACGTGGCATACTTAATTTAATGAATTTTCATTAACATTTCATAATTTATTTCTTTTTCCTTAAAATCAATTCTGTTATATTTCACTCACCATTAGCTTATTTTGTTTACTATAACACATTGAAAATAAATGTTAAACCTTATTTCAGTTCTTTTATTTTAATCTAAATATAACCCCTCATATCTGGACTTTGTAACCAGTTCCTCATAACCGGAAGGCCTTCTTAGTCTGGTTGTCAGGGATTATACTGTACAAGGTTCTTCAACTTTGGGTGGAAACGATTTTTGAGAAGGCAACAGGAAGCCTCTACACTATGTTTCGCAAGACGTCAATGGCAATTCGTAGATAATAAAGAAAAGGAATCTGTGGAGAGCTATGATCGTCTAAAAAGTGTTTAAAAGAACATAGCATTCTGTAAATATGTTGAATTGATCTTTTTCCTATCTTAAGGGATTTTGCAACTAAAAGAGTTTTTACTGGTGAGCTGAGCAAATAAAATTAATTCGGAGGAATAAATAAATATTTCAAACTAACAACTAAACCTTTTCCCTGAATTTATTTATGGATCATTTTTTAATTTAAAAATATTAAATAATTTCACTCCAGGCAATGCAGTAAAGCCATTAAGACGCAAGGGGTTACTGACAGATAGGGAGTACCATATTAAAGAGAAAGAGAGAAAAAAGAGAGAGGGAGAAAAGAGAGAGGAGAGAGTGAAAAGAGAGAGAAAAACTGAGAGAGAAAATAGAGAGAAAAGAAAGAGAGAGAAGGAGAGAGGGGTAAGAGAGAGAGAAAGAGAGAGAGAGAAAAGAGAGAGAAAAGAAAGAGAGAGAAAGAGAGAGGGATAAGAGAGAAAGAGAGAGAGAAAAAAGAGAGAGAAAAGAAAGAGAGAGAGAAAGAGAGAGAGAGAGAGAGAGAGAGAGAAGGAAAGAAAAGAGAGAAAAGGGGGAGTGAATAGAGAGGGAGAAAAAACAGAAAGAAAGAGAGAGATAATAGAAAAATAAGAAAGAGAAAAAGAGAGAGGGGAAAGAAAAGAGAGAGATAAGAGAGAGATAAGAGAGAAAGAAATAAAAACAGAGCGGGAAGAGAGAGAGAGAGAGAGAGAGAGAAAAGAAAGAGAAAGAGAGAAAGAAAGAAAGAAAGATAGAATGAAAAGAGAGAGCGAAAAGAGAAGGATAAGAAAGAGAGAGAAAGAGAGAGAGAGAAAAGAGAGAAAAGAGAGAGTGAAAAGAGAGGGAGAAAAAGGGAGAGACAAGAGAGAGAGAAAGAGAGAGGAGAGAGAAAGAAAGAAAGAGAGAGAAAGAAAGAGAGAGAAGAGAGAGAAAAGGGGGATAAAAGGGATAGAAAGAAAGAGAGAGAAAAGAGAAAGAAAGAGAGAGAGAGAGAGAGAGAGAGAGAGTGGAAAGAGAGAGTAAGAAATAAGAGAGAACCAGTATAATAAAAGAACATCGATTAAGAAGAGAGAAGGTAACGATTGGCATTTCATATAAATTGTGTGAAGATCAAATTCGACTAGAAAGCGAGAAAAGAGTTCCACAAGCAAGAAGTGCGAAGAAAAGCCGCTAAGACACAATGGGTTACTTAACGTGAAAGAATGGGAAAAAAGGAATAAAACATTATTAAGGATCGAGAACAATAAAAGAAGAGGAATTAAAATGACCCTAGGTAACGATTGACAGTGGATTTTGATTTTTGAGGATCAAAGTTGACTCGGAAGCAAGCAGCCGGAAGAGATTTACCCAAGTGAGAAGTGCTAGAGAAGAAACAGTTAGCATAGAACTTACGGTTGCATGTATCCATTTCAAGTGTAAAATGATGAGACCTTACCGCCAATCTAGTACTGCGCTTAAATTCATATAGTCTCAGGTACCATAGTGGAAAGTTCATCCGAACAGTTATCATGAAAGTATTTATAGAAAAGGCAGAGGAAAGCTACGTTACGGCGGTGGGAAAGTGACTAAACGTGAGATACCAGGTCAGGACCAAATCATTTTGCGGATCCTTCTCTGGATTTTATCGAGAATCTCTAAATGTATAGCAGGAGAACCAGGCCATATGTGGCAGCAATATTCAAAGCAACGATGAATTGTAGGCTTATAAATATGTAAAGTAGTCTCTGGAGCGAAAAGAATTCTCTAGCACGACACAGTGAACCAACTTTCCGAGCTAGCAATCGATTCAATATAATCTTTCCACTTCATGTCAGCAGGAAATCTTTGCTCGAGAAGGCGTAACGAGTCACTCTCCTGGAGGTTAGCATCAGCCATAATGGTGGAAGGCAGAAAGGGGTCTCTCAGATGATTAATAGAGAGCAGTTTAGATTTAGAGGCGTTAGAATTAACAAGCAATTCCTTGCCCCAGTTAACAACAGACAGTACGTCATATATAATTTTATTGGTTTGTTTTGGTTGCGTTCGTTTTACAGCAAATCAACCTCAATTAGTTATTTAATACCGACAAAATTTTTATTGCTGGTAATATTTTTTCCCAAAAATGTATAGCTGGTAATAGTTATTTTTTCAAAAATCTATTGCTGGTGATATTTTAAAAAAAATGTTTTGTTAGTATTAAAACCTGTTTTTACACTATTATATTGTTTTGACCCCAGTTTGGGGGTTGACTGTCCATAGCTGGAACCCTAACAGATGTTTCCACACCGGGTCAGGGTGAACCTGGGAACACCGGCAATTAAGAGGTGGTTCCACGCTCCTCAAGACCTCCCGATCAGAGGCCTTGCTGTCGGACGTAGTTTATCATCTTACCCGGGGCGCGGATGTAGTTTATTGTCTTACCCAGGACACGGATGTAGTTTATCGACTTATACATGACGCGGAAGTTTTTTTATCGTCTTACCCAGGATGCGTATGTAGTTTATCGTCTTACCCAGGACGCGGATGTAGTTTATTGTCTTACCCAGGACGCGGGTGTAGCTTATCGTCTTATCTATGACGCGGACGTTTTTTTATCGTCTTACCCAGGGTGCGTATGTAGTTTATCGTCTTACCCAGGACGCGGATGTAGTTTATCGTCTTATCCATGACGCGGACGTTTTTTATCGTCTTACCCAGGACGTGTATGTAGTTTATCGTCTTACCGATGACGCGGATGTAGTTTATCGTCATACACAGGACAGTGTCAATTTGACCTTATCGGACTAATCTGACTTACTACTAAGGTGGAAGAAATATTTCTGCAATCAGCGTAGATACCGAACTATGAATTGATGTCTTGTTTTATCATTTCCAAAAATGGTACATTTTCTGTCGGCTAAAGCTGTGGAATTTGAGCATCCATCTGTCTTTATTTGTCCTTGGCAGAACACATCTTCTGGGAATTGTCATACCTTATTCTAAAAGCTTGTATCAGGCGACAACAGCTAAATTCTTTCGACTACTGTTACGGGAGCTGAGCTTTGGCATAGATGTTAGCAGATTTCTTCATGCAGAATCCCAAATTCTTCAATATAAGGAATAAAAGAAATCAGCCTTTTGGTGGGATTTTGTGGCTGCTAACATGGATCTATATTTTCTTGACAAATACATTTAAAGCTTCTTGCATTTCAACGGGATTTTGTTCGGTCTCCCAAAGTGCACCATTTCTTTTCTTACGGCCTCTTACTTTGGTTGATAGAAAACAAAAAAATGATAAGCTGTAAAAAGCGTTTCTTTATCTGACTTACAAGGATTAAATCACGTTTTAGATTTTAGGATATAGATTTTGGAAGTGGAAGAAATAATCTAACTCAGGTTTATATATATTATATATATATATATATATATATATATATATATATATATATATATGTGTGTGTGTGTGTGTGTGTGTGTGTATGTATATATGTATGTATGTGTACATATATAGATAGATAGATACGTTGTATATTTGTTTTAGATGGGTGTGTATGTATATGTATAGATGTATGTAAGGTTTTATGTATATATGTTTATGTGCACATATGTGTATGTCTATGTGTATATGTGTGTATTTGTATATGAATACATGAGTATATATATATATATATATATATATATATATATATATATATATATATATATATATATATATATAATTATTTAAAAATATGATTCCAACTCGCGACATAAGAAGTCTCATGTTTCAAAACAAGAGCCGAAAACTTCAATATAATTATTTGAATTAAATTGAGTTAAAAAGTAAGCTCTGTTCCATCTTCAAGCGATATTTTTATATATATATATATATATATATATATATATATATATATATATAAAATGTTTAGTGAAAATCTCATGAAGTCATATGTGTTGGGTACCAGGAAGGAAGTGTATAGTCAACAGAAATCCAAGGAAATAATATACAGTATAATAGTACTAAGCCAAAATGTAGCTTCTGTGACCAATAGATTGAAATTATTGATCCCTCCCCTCATCTCAGGAGGCTCAATACCTACACACCGAATTAACCAATAACGACAAGGTAGGTCAATATATGCATTGGAAGGTCTCTGATCACTACAGGGTAAAAACTGCTATAAACTGGTATGAACAACGTCCTGAATCTATAATCGAGGGAGAAGATATTACAATCCTCTGTTTTTTTTTATATCTATACAAATGGAGCAATACAAACAATTCGCCTAGACAAAAACAAAGGCAAAAGACAGTTTGCACACCAATCGACATTAGCGTACAAAATGGCAACATACAACTGCGAAGGGTTTTTTTGAAAAACTTAACAGACACAAAGAACTGGAGATAGAAATAGGAAAAAAATGTGGCGCTTAAAAACTAAAACTGCCCCTGTTGTGGTTGGAGCTTTGGGTCTGATAAAAAAAGGAACTCACTAACAAATCAACAAAATCCCTTGTGCACAATTTCTTCAGGAAATTCAAAAAGTAGTTCTAACAAGCACAAAGCATATCTTGCAAAAAGATTTATTCACTTTCTTTTCTTTTTTTTATTCATAGCTGTTTTTTTTTGTTTAAGTGGAAACAACAAAGAAGTCCTATACATTGCTTGCCCTGTAACCCGACATGTAATTATTATATAAGTCAAAAACAATATTTTAAAATGGTTACGATGCGACATTAGGGTTACAACGAATGCAGGTCAAAGATAATTTATTCATCGCTGTCTTTTGTTTAATTTGAAACAACAACAAAAGTCCTATATTTCACTGCCCTATGACCCGGCATGTAATTATGAAATAAGTCAAAAACAATTTTTTAAAATGATGATAACATAAAATTATTTCAAATCATTACTGCTGGCAATCATTTTAAAGACTCGGTTACGTCCCCTTAGGTGACATATGACATCCCGCACTGCGACTTTTTTTTTTTTTTTTTTTTTTTAAAAAAACGAGTTTAAAACTGTAAAATTTAAAAGAAAATCACTTTTTCCTCTGGTAATTTGATTGAGAAATATTGTATGAAATAATTTCGTTCATTTTAGTTTTTCTTTTTTTTTTTTTTTAAATTCTTTTGCGTTGTGTCTTCTCCATCATTTTCTCTGCTGGCTGACTGCTCGGACGTTAGGCTTTGACTGGAAAACGAAGATGAATTGACATAGAAGAAAAAAAATCCAAAAGACAAAAACAAATCAGACAAAGAAGCAAAAAGTAAATGAGTTAAACAGAGAAAGAGACAAAGAAAGAATAATAAATAACCAATGTCATAATCAGCATTTACAATTGAAACAACAGAACGGTGAAAGCTGTGAAAAGATTGTAAATAATTCGGACAAACTGGACATTTCCGAAGACGAAAAAAAAAATTAAATTTATTAATTGATACAAATGGATAAAAATTAATAATTCCGAACATTTTTTTTAGTTATTTTAAATATACTTACGTCTATAGACATACAAGTACATAACTTAACATATATGTACGTATTAATCTTTATGTACTTATAGATACATTATATATATGCATATATATCTATATATATGTGTGTTTTTTAATGTGGATGTATGTTTAAGTGT